>WEIU01006576.1:77784-88695 GCA_013389925.1 Aegithalos caudatus | reverse complement strand
GGAAAGTTCAACACTGCATTTAATGGCCTGATTTGTAAATGTTTCCCTGGCTTAACTTTTCTCTTTAACATGGCAATGTCTCATTGAAACGGATAGTTTCATTAAGTTCTTTAAATTATTGGTATTTATCATTCCTACAAATGCATCCCTAGAAGCCTCTTTCCACTAGAAAGCTCATTACAGTAGGATTAGTGCAAATAGAGAATATGAGAGTCCCTGTCCTACAGGTTCTCATTCAGACATTCACAATTAGAAAAAAAAAATTGTAAAACTTAGGATAAATGAAATTAAATTTTGCAGAAAACCTGCAGTTTATATGACTGCATAGCTGTAACTGAAATGAGTGGTAGTCAGATAGCTGAAGCTGGTGGATAGGGGAGTCGAGTGACTTTATGCAGGTTATGCAACCATCCTTTGCCAGAACTAGGAAAGAGTTTTATACATTCCAAGTTTTAATACCGTACATTTACCCAAACACTATCCTATCTTTCAAATATTTCACACGAAAAAGAATTAGTACTAGGAACCAATTTACTAAAATGTTTATCTGGGAAAGAATTTTTAATGACAGAATCAAAACAAGAGTTCACAGGGTTGTTATGGATCATTTCTGGTTGTTGATTTTTTTTTAAATGTATTTGTTTGTTTCATTTTAATAAATGAAGGCAGGATTAATTAAAGGTCCATTTTAGAAATAATGCTGATGGATGTGTAACACTTAGAGATTCTTATTGGCCCTGCACAGGATTGTCATTGCAGTAGGTCTAATTTGGAAAAAAATGTGGTTTTGCAATACAGGGTAAATATTGAATTTATAGCTCATAATCCAAATAAATGTTACATGAGTGCATTTGTGACATAGTGGATTTACATAAGGTGGAGAAGAAAAAAGAAATACAAATTTAGGAGAGATAACATCACAAATTACAACTCAATTTATTAATGGTCCATCATATGACTTCCCCTCCATGGCATGTAGTCATTGAATTAAGATGCAGAAGGAGATTAAACCTTGTATTTTTCCTACAAAATCTAAAATAGATTTTTTAATAATGCCTAGGAACTGATTCTGTAGAGAGCTGAATTCTCCTCTCTCCAGAGAGAGGAGAATTTGCAGTGCTGAGTAGAAACAGAAACTCTGAGCCCTTTACAATCTGCAGGGCTCCTTTCAGATGTTAGGGCGCAATAAAGTTGTTGTAGTGGTATTTGGCCTTATACCATGGTCATTTTTTGGTGAAACCACTCCAGTTACAGGTACATGCCTAATCCTGATGACTGAAAAATTGACAAAGTAAACTTGTATATTTTCTAAAAGCCATAAATAATTTCATAAGGTTGTTACGACTGTGCATGCAGTAAACCAGAACAAAAAATAAATCCCCTTCACAATTGCTGAAAGATTATATCTTTCTTGTTCTTAATTTTCCTGTCATTTTGATTCAATTCATGTGCTTGGTGGGGGCAGAATACACTTTATTTTTATCTTAAATATATTCCTGCAGTCACTTCATGGGTTTCCTTATATTGTTTAATGGACATCAGTCATTCACATATCACTGAAATAAAGTGCAGGAGAAAATCAGTATGATTAACACAGCAGTTAGGTTGGCTGTTCCAGCTCTGAAAGTGTCATTCCAAGGTGAAACTGGAATCTATTTGGCATTTTGTGTGAACTTTATGTAAACCCCTCAGTTTGTTGCAAATTAACGTTGTCTATATGGCTGATAATTCATTTGCCTATGAATTTATTTTCCTGTGATGTTCTTAGCTAAGAAATAGCTATAGCAGCAATGTTCCCAAGTCTGTTGAAATAGGAAGGGATTTTGCCAACATTTCTGTACAAAGTACTGATAATTTCAATGTATTTAAATTTCAAACTCTTCAGATACAACTTTTTATGGTGTACAGCACCCAAATTCTGTTTGGGGATAATGTAATATAGTGTTTTATATAAAATAATGTAACTTTTTCTGGAAAACACCTGGATAGAATCAAGGTCAAAGACCAGAGCTACTTCCACCTTGGGCACCAGGTCAGGTCAGTTCTCTAAATATATTAAAAATACTGTGAAATAATCTTCTTATTGCTTATCCTTTACACAACCATAAGTGCTATGAATCATCCTATGTTCACAAGAACCTTTTGTCCATTTCTATTTTCACAGATTATTGTGTGTGGCTGCAACAATGCAGATCAGCCTTGCTTTTACATTTTTAAAACTCATGCCAGCCAAGAGCTTCCCCTCACTTTTCTCTTCTACTTTGCTTTGAAAGAACTTCAGCTTATTCCATCTTGATCAGGTTTTCAAAAGATTAATAAATAAACATTTGATTATGTTGAGATGTGGCACAATTCATCTTTGTTGATATTCTTTGTGGCATACTGAACTATTATTTAGATGAAGACACTTTCCAAGGAAATTACTCTCTGTAGGAGCCTGAAAATGGCAAATTTATAAAAAAACCTCAAAAATAAATTGGAAGCTGTGTGGTGTTTCACACATGTGAATAGCTGGAAGCAGCTGGTTATGGAATTTTAATGGCTAGATTATAACCCCTATTTCTATAAAGAGGCACAGTTATTACAGTTTGACGTATGTTGTAATCTTTAAAGAGTAATTGTACATGGATTCTCCTAAACCAATAATACATCTCAGACTGATTTTCTGCATTTAATATACGTGATGACACAAAAAGAGGTGAGCCTTCAGCATGAGCCTTAAGAGCCAAGGAAAAAGTTGCAGTTAAATTATGTTTATGCAGAAGACCATTTTTCCTCTGTAAATCCGAAAAATAGATTTGACTGTTTATTTATCTGATTAGGAGTCCAAAAAAAAGAAAAAAAAAAGAAAGAAAAAAGAAAAAATGCAAGAGGACCAGATACCCAGAATTAAAATAGGAGATGAGAATTGTAGAAATAGAGGTGTTACTCTCAGTCATCCCCTCATTAGGTCTGGGACCTGGATAAATTGCTTTTTTTTTGTGGCTTTGTCTTTTTTATGGCATAACCACACCAGTCTAAGGTCATCCTTTTTCCTGTCAGGTCCCATCATGATGGGCCCTTGAAGCTTCCAGCTTTAGTGTGATATATCATCTATACCTATATGCTGACATACCAATATACATTTATACTGATATACCTATATCTAGAAATGTATCTATAACTATAGCTTTTAATTTCAGTCCTCATGCTATTTTTAGTCAACATCACTGAGATACCTGTGATTTCTGTAACTGCTGGGATGCAGAATTGGAGAGCTTGAAATGGGACAGTAAACGGTTGCAGGTGACCATGTCCTGGGCAGCATGAATGAGAAGGAGTCATGTATTCTGTTATGGATGGCTGGGACCAGCCTGGACAGACCTCCTTGCTCTCAGAAAAGGGACTGATCAATACTGCCAGGTGAAGAGCCAATAAGTCATTGGGATAGAATTCCCCAGCAACTTAAAATTCTCCCTTGTCTCAGCAAATGTCAAAGAAAATATCCTAAACATTAAGTGGAAAGTAGCTCATCTAAATAATTTCTCATGTGCCAAGAGAGACTTATTTTTTGCTGGTCTCTTAAAAGTTCTCTTCAGAGACACAAAGCTTGAAAGATCAACATTCTTCCTCTCTCTTCTAATAGTGAAGCCCATTGCTTGTTATTGTGTTTGAAAGTCCATCATCGCTGACTTATACTATGTTCAGAGCAGGAACTGGTTCAGAAAATCTGTTTGCCTGTTTGATTTTCATTTTTAATCCCTATTATCTCTAGAGAATGACAAGTTAACATCATCTGTGAAGAGATGGGTGTGGAAACAGCAGTGCTTACCTGAGTGGACTGAAGGAGAGGGAGAAGAAATCTCAGAATTTCAGCTTCTTGTGCCAAGTTTTGACACCATCCATGATATACTTGATCCAGCCAATCTGTCAAAGTATTTGTCCCAGCTCTCTGTATGAGAGATCCTTGGAACCTGAGCTCTTTCTTTCATAACAATGGAGCCATCCTTTCCAGACATGGATACAACTCCTCTTGAATGTGTGTGACAATGGTTAACAGTCACTGCATTCAGAGGTAGTCAAATATCTTATTACATTTGACAGGGGATTAATACATCACAATGCATTTTTTACTCCTTCTCTCCTATTTAAATTTGATTCAGAACCTCAGTACCTGAATAGCCAGAAATAACCATTATTTTTATTCTTAGCCAATGTTATGGTCTACTTCCTATGCCAGCTTTTATCATATTGCAGTTTTTATTTCTTGTCAGTAATTCCTGTCCAATTCCAATGCCTTCGTTGTTGGGATGAGAATCTCTTCTGGCCTTAATTTTTAAAAAATGTTATTATTTGTTCAAACATTAAATGATATAAACAATTTAGATATTTTTAAATGTTACTGAGCTGATTTGTTTAAATGTAAATTGCTATATTTTTACTGCTATTGCTTTTAATTTCTTTCTTTTTCCATGAGGTTTATATTTATTTACTCCATTTCAAGATCATATTTTCTTGAATGTACCTACTATTACTGTTTTACTAGAGCTGCTGGATAAATATGATTTTTGATCTCCACTGGCATTGTTTTTTCTGAGCCAACTTTGGATATCCCATCAGCCTTTTCCATGGATATGTTACCCTGCTGACTCACAGCCATCTTGTGATTTACAGGTACATCCAGATCCTTGTCACCTTATCTGTATGCTGAATTCCCAGCCACTACCAGATGTTCTTATTAGCTCTTAATAACACATCATTATAGCTTGTACTATCTATTTTTTATTGCTTCAATGCAGACATTTTAGGCTACAGGGCCAACTTTTCCTTTCTGAACCCTCCCCTAGATTGACAGAATGCCTCCTAACACTGTCACCGTGGTAGCATCTTCTAAATGAAAGTTTAAAAGTGAACAGAATAGTTTTGATTTTGATTTTTTTTTTTAAATTTTCACGTTGTATCATCTACACTTCCTTGATTTTCCCCCTCTTTAAGGTGAAAATTTCTTGGAAAATATTTCTTTTATTCTTGCATGCAGATATGGATGTTAATTTTATGCAATATGTTTGAAAATCAAGGAAGAAAAGTTGCTATTTTGTACCAAGTAGCTAAAGTCTAAAATCTAACAGAGGAGAAAATATGAAAGAAATTAGCAAGCCACCAGATGTGGGAGTATATTTAAGAATTAAAGCATAACAGGCAAGTTACTGAGGCACCAAAAGTGGATTTTTCAGTTCCAACTTTCTATCTACATCTTCCAAATACTGTACATTTGGGAATATTGTCAGTAACCACTGGTCTGCATCCAAAGGAGCCCTTTGATACTTTCCAGGGCTGCCTCTGCTTTCTCTTCTACCATCTCATGGGCTTTACACTCACTCCCAACTAAAAAGCTTGATGGGTCTTAGTTAATTTAGCACATGAAATACTCCAACAGGAGTTTTCTAATTCCTAAGTGTTCATAATTCCAAAGCTCCAGTTCAAATCCCAGTCAATTCACAGGGGTTTTCTGCTATTCATTCTGTGCTCTTGGGCCCCTGCATACCTCTGTTTTGGGGAGAACCTGGCTCAAACTACAGCTCAGTCATTCCTCCTCAAGAATGCAAATATGGAAATATTCTTCCTGTTTTTTTCTGGTTGCTATAGCAATCAGTGGCAAAAAAGGAGAGTGGTTTTGGGAGAGCATTGCAAGAAAAAAAATTAATAGATTGAGGGAGATAAACTTAGTTGGCATGAAGAAACACTAATGGGTTGGCCTTAAAGCCCTTTTATTTTTCTTCTGTAGGGATGGAATTTACAACAAGGAAGATGGAGTACTTTTTCCAAAAAAAGCAGAGTGGAATTGAAGAGTAGAGTTTATTTGAAGAGTTTATTTTTTTTGCATATATTCATGGGTCACTGATTATGCTCCCAGATGGATTTAAGGAAACATCACAATATTCCACATTACCTTCTCCAATATATTAGATTGCATGGTACCTAAGGTGCAGTGAAATTGTGCATCCTGAGCACTGAACTCGAGTGTGGGCACCTTCCTACCTCTGAGCATGAGTGCAAGTGGGTGTGATGAGTGCATGTTCAGGTGCCAGGGCTGAGTCCAGCCTCAATGCCATGAATTCCAGCTCAGCAGAATTAAACTGCTCTCATCCATACTCATGCAGATAAGCAGGTTTGAAAGAACATTAATTAAAGTAAAATTCCAAAGCTCCTATACAGTTTAGTAACTCCTGCAAGTTCTAAAAGCTCTGAAAACTGGACCCTCTTTGTACTTTGCTTCCAAATTTGTACTGCCTCTAGAAAACTGAAGATACTCCCTTCAGTCTACCTCAGTTTCCCTATCTATAAAAGGGGGGGGAGAGGGTGAAATCTTGTACTCTAAATACAAAGGGTTTTTGAAAATGTCTAAGGAACAGCTCACACAAAGCAAATTACTTTTAAAAAACCTCAAACTGATAATAGATTTAATCAAAATGTTTTGATCTTTTGCTTTTAAATATATTTGGTGAGAAAGTGTCTCAATCCTGAACCATCAAACTCAGTTAAGTTTACCAGAACAGTTAAGAAATAACAGAGGAAAATGTGGCATAGAGAAATGCCCAAACTGAGATAAGCTTTTAAGCTGAGAGCTGCAGCAAGAACACAACCCATTAATTATGATGATTATTTATATTTCACATTTCTATAGCACTATTCATTTGCAGCAAGCTTTTATAACTATATATAGATACTGTAGAGTGGCTCCATATTGAGAACCTTTTCTGCAGCAACCCTTCCTGGAGGATGGGATTCTGTTGATACAGGATTCTTACCTCAGAGGTTGGGCAAAACAATTTTATCTAAAGGCTCCAGTCAATCCCAGTTTACAGAGAAACATAAGTTAGTTATTCCAAATGCCCACAGAAGGCAGTCCTTCAGGAGTTTAAAAACAAATTAAAATCTTGTTTTCCTAGTGCAGTTATGGAGTTTCTGGCAACTTCAGAGATAGTTTTCTGCCTGACTGTTTAGGCTTCAGGCTTTGCATGGGACAAAGCTTAAAACTGGAATGGGTTGCACTGAAATTTATAGAAGTTAATGCTTTTTAATATAAGAATATTCTAAGATTGTCTGAATCAAAGGAAGCTAGAAATCTATCTGAGAGGAAATGACTGTCTGCCATTAAGCAGATTTTTTTTACCCTTCTGTCACTATGAAGGCATTAATCAAGTAAGATTAAATTACTTTCAGCAATAAAGAATAAAAACTTGCCTAATGAAAATCAATATTGAAATTTTATGTCCAATGAATCTGGACTTACCTATCATACAGAATTTTAGCTTTTTTTTCTTTCTTTCTACAGAACACCAAAATAAATTTTTTGCTCCTCTGATTCAGCTGTGATGTGTTACCAGTTGCAGTAATTGAGGGGTTATTGGAGGTTTGTCCATAAATAAAATTCAAGACTCATTAGTGCAGGGGTGTAAAGGATCTTTGCCAATGTTGACCTAAATTTCTAAGGTTTTAACTTATGTCATGGCAAGACTGTACTGAATCCTACAGAGAAACAAAATTGTAGTAATAATAACAAAAATAATAATAGCAATAACATTAACTACTACTACAACAATATACAATATATTAATACAACAACAACAATTCCAAAATATGTTCACTCTCACTCTAAGCCACATACAGGCTAAATGGACAAAACAAACTTGTAAGAGGCATCAGTAAAATAGATTCTGCATTTGCAGCTGAGATTGGAACTTGGAGCAACTCCAGCTAAAGTAGAAGACAAATGTTTGAACCATTAAGCTCTTGTTGGTTTAGAAAAAAAAAATAAAAAAAATTGAAGTCCTTTCTTCAGGACAGCATGGTTCCAACAGAGATCACAAACTTCAGGTCTCCTGTTTCTGCTGTCCCTCTGTCATGGGGAATGAATAATGAAAAATACAAAGGCTTCAAAACTTATAACTCAGTATCTTCAGGTTTTAGGACCAGTTATAATGGGAGTGGCTGTGCCTCTGCCCTTGCAGAGAGGCAGATCCACCCTGGCTCTCTGGCTGGTCTCTGAGCAGGGATGCAATGAGCCCTGTCTCATTTCAGCCACATCTGCTGGTTGCACAGATGTTCCCTCCTTAGCAGAGGTGACAGTGAGAGGAGAGCCAGCCACTGATGACCAATGGCACCAGTCTGAATTTAAAGATAAACAGGAAAGAGCACAACACTGGGCCACTGTTTCTCTACATCTCTCCAACAATAAATGGTTCTGTGTGTATCTATGACAACGCTACAAGGATGGAGATGATTCCAGTGCTCACAGGATGTTTCTGAGTACAAACCTACACACAGAATAAGAGCAATGGAAGCAGGAAAATTAATTAGCTGCAACTAAGCGAAGGAGGCAAGAAACATTCACAGACAGAAGCAAAAATGCAAGCAAAATAAATTGCAAGGATTCAGTGTAGAAGATAAGGGAACAGCATCACATGCAAACTGAGGGAATAATAAAGAACCCAGATTCTCTTAAAAAAAAAAAAATAAAGACTGAAAAGAAAGAACTGCTTGTATTTTATTATATTTACACTAAACAAGTGATAAAAAATACACATAGCTTGGCTTGGGTTTTTTTTTTTCCCTAAAATTTTACTTGAGGTTTTTTGTTTTTTGTTTTTTTTTTTTTTTAGCTAAAATACAGATTTTTTACAAACTGAAAACCTGCTTTATATGCAGTGAAAAAATAAAAAGAGAGAAAATTAAAGGCACTTGCAGTTGCCAAATGCATCAATAGTAGCATCAGGAAACTTGTGATGGACTATCAATTATTTTAATAATGTGGCTTCCTACTAATATCTGCCTTGTGATTGACTACTTTGCTGTTTTGCTATTTAATAAGCCGTTCCAATACATCAGGAAATCAAAGAAAAAAAATTGTCTTTGCAGACATCCCCTTTCAAACAAAGTCTAAGTTCTTGGTGAAATTTTTCACCCACTCTGAAAATAGTAAAAAACTTTTACTAAGCCTAACTCTTTCCTCCAGGCTGTGTGGGAGACTTTTTTTTTCTATATTATTGAGCTATATTATAGAGAAGATCTAATGTTATGGTTTTCCAAACTGACAGATTTCTGATATTTTTAAATCCTGAATACATTTTGCTTACATATTTAAACTTCCAAATAGGAATTCTGAAAGGAGGGACAAATGATTATGGACTTGTGCGCACACACAGTGCTACAGTTTAGTTGACAAGGTTTTGTTTAGTTAAAGGTTGGACCTCATGATCTTGGAGCAAATTTAATAATTCTATTCCTCTATGAATTAAGACACAAAGGCCAGGGAGGGTATTCCAGGGTTCTCAGAAGGCTTGGGAAACCTTACTACAGGGTAGTTATATCAACTCCCAAACCAAAAATAAATTCTGAAGAGAACTGAAGCATTACATCTACTCAGGTGAATACTTCTCCAGACCCTACCGAACAGAGTAACTCGATTCTTGCTTACTCTAGCAGAAGCTTAGAAATGCTTGTCATGTTTATACACAAAAATACAATCATCTGGAGCCAGATCTCACACATTGTTCCAATTGGAATTAGAAGTAGATATGATAAAAAAAAGAGAAAAACTGGAGGATAAAAACCTCTAACACTTTGTCTCCCAGTGTAAAATAACGAAATAAAAAACCCCAAGAACCTTATTAACTTCTGTGAGATTATACAACCATTTAAATTATGTTATGTGTTTAAATGTCTAACAAAAACAGGGTCATAATGAAAGGGAAAAAAAAATGCAAAGTGATGTCCACAAAGTCAATGTTTAGGAAAAACAAAACAAAACAAAACAAAAAACCAAAGTACTTTTAAGTTTTATTTTAGTCTCTGAGCACCTATATTCTCATAATCTTTAATCTTTTTATCAGTTGGTTTTTGTTTCTTTTTGTTTTCCTTTAACATTGCTGTTAATCATGCTTCTTTCAGAAATTAAAAACTTTTAATCAGCACTTCATATAGATGTATTTAAATGCAACTTAAATACATAAATGTATGTAAATTATGTATCTGGAGATTTGGACTTTAAAAAAGTCTAATTAAAGTTAACATCCAAGGCGACTCTATTGAATTCCTACAAGGAAAATGTGTTGTAGGTTTTATGTATTTTAGGTGTCCTCACAATTTTCCAAGGTGCAGAATTCCATATGTCTTTTAAGAGACTAAATCATTTGCTTCAAAATGGTGGTGCCATTTATGGCTTATCAACTGATAAGCCATATCTGTCTGAAAAATATGAATATTTTGGAATTATCCTGCAAAATACAGGCTTAAGCCCTAGCACCATGACTTTACCTGTTATATGGGCTAGTTGTAGTGCAGTTAAAGCAGTAACTAATTATTGTAAGATGAATGGCAATTTGGAAGAGCTTGTAATCCAAATGACATTGGGTTGCAAAATTCTCTCTTTAAAAGATACTTTATGAAATACACAGCCAGGTAAATCTGTTTGAAATAGAGTTGGGAATCCTTAAATGAAAAAAAAAAAAAAAGTGTAAAATATCTTGGTGCTTTTAGTCTTCTCACTTGTTTGAATATAATTTTTGGTGTACAAACTTCCTCTGGTCCTGGAGAGTGGACTGATGATATAAATTGTCTATATAGGCAGTTGCTAGATTTGCCTTTCTAGATTGCCTGTCTTGGAGTTATGGTATTTCCCAGTCAGTGTTTAAATGCCTGTGCTCCAGTTTCAGGCTGATGCATAGCACCCACATCTCTCTCATCAAATACTCTTTTTGTCTTATAGCTCAGAGAGTTTAGATTGCCTCATCCTCTTAATACCTATATGAATTAATCAGCATTTCAAAATCTACCAAGGCCCTGCTTATTCTTAAAATAAACCATATTTGTATATTTATTCACTATTAAACCTTCTATAATTTATCTCAATCAATTTCTATTATTTAAAAA
>WEIU01006576.1:59679-75126 GCA_013389925.1 Aegithalos caudatus | reverse complement strand
AAGAAAGCTGTCCCCTCCTCCCCAGAGATATGAGGAATGGGTTATACAAGAGATAGAGAAAACAACACCCCACCTGGTTTTAAAAGATGGCTACTGATAGAACATACTTTTGGTTACATCCTGCATTGAAACCCAGGACAGACTGTTTTAAGAAGGATCTTTCACAGGAGGGCTGTCATCCTTCTCACTGTCTTCACTGAGAGAATAGAAGGACAGGGGCAGCCTACACAGGTCACAAGGACCATCCAGTCTGTGCTCTTTGCAAGTAAATCTCTCCAAGAATGTTGGCATCACACATCCTTTCCTCAACACATTTGGTGGCTGCATTTGCCTCATATCCATTTTGAGGCCTTTCCTAAAGAAACACAATTTTCATGGAACTGTTTTGAAGGTGCCCATGGTAGGCAATGTTGTGTTACCTATGTCTTCCACCCCTCTCACAGGAAATATTTCCTTAGAAATGGTGATATCTCTCTAGTGTGTTATGTCATCCCTTCATGCCTTAATGAGAAGACAGTGGGACATCTTCTCTGGTGCTTCCTGGTTAATGTGTAGGCTGCAGGGGAAGTCATGCTCTATCTCTACCTTCCTTCTCAAAGCACTCTCCAAAGCCTGAAGAGCTTTAACCAGCTCTATATCATTTGGGACAAGGGGTTCTGAATCCTGGGCTTTGTTTTGTCTTATTTTCCAGGAAATAGCTACTAATATTTCTGGATTTTCCATTTCAAGGATCACAGAATGGATTTGTGATTTATACTCTTGCAGGTGAAGAGGTGGAAATGAAACATGCATTTTCCGGGTTAAAAATGCAGTAGCTTACACCACTATTTGAAATATTTTTCCTTTTTATTAAGTTTTCATTTTAATGAAAGAAACATTTCTCACATATAACTAACATAGATGGATACTCTTGATGGAGTTTCTGTGGGTCAGAGGTTCTTTTTGATGGCATTTTTGTAGCTCAGAGGTACTGAGCAGAAAGATGGAAGAGTGTCTATTTGCTTTCATGGCAAGTTTTTGAGTTATGAGAGATTGATGTTTGAATGCATGAACTGCATAATGTGATTCAAGGACAAAACCTTGTTTCTGCAACATTCTATGTATGTAACTTAAGCAAAAAAAAAATTCATTTTTTTTCTATGACTATTTTTGGAAATATGTCAGGTGAAAGGCAAAAGAAAACATGCTTTTGACATCCCTAAAATTTTCAACACAATTGATTTGCATATTCAACAGATGCCCATCAATTTATTAAGATTACGTTCTTGAAAGTTACATATTTTTATTCACTATATATATAATCCAGAAGGTACTCTTCTTTCACAAAAATTATGTGAAAGATATTTAAGAGAAATAAAAAATCTATTTGTAGAGGAATTCTTCTATGACTTGTATCATATATATTCATAAGTATTTCACATGTTTTGGCTTCCATTTGATGCAAGAACACATTTGTCTTGAAGCACATATCTGTAAACAACTCTGTAGTAACTTTGTTTTCTTTCTTCTTGTTTTTCTGCCCATTGTGTTTATCGATACATGTATATAAAAATGGATCTTGGAGGGAGTTTGGATCTGAGTGTAGTTTTCAGGGGTGACCAGTGATTCCAAGCAGGTAAATATTTGGGGTGCTTTACATAAAGGAAACTAAAAAGCCCTTCTCAAAATTAAAGACTAATTTGAGGATGTACCTTCTGAAAGCTCAGTTGCTTTCTTTAGCTTATTTTAACCCCCAATGCTGAACATATTTCAAGTTGGAGTGTTTGGCATGTGGATCACTGTTTTTGTTTATTGGGTGTAACTAATTTATGCACAAAGAATTTGCCAAGTGTTACATAAAATGAAATGTCACAGTGTGTTTCTTCCTAACACATGTGATGGGCATTTCAGTGGGAGTAGGAAGTGCTGAAAATTCACAGAAAAATTCAAGTGTTCACTTCTGCTCTCAAAGGTGACTCCAAACACTACTCATGATGACACCAGATCTGCACACATATCTGCTTCTAAAAGAAGTGAGGATAAAATCTGATTTGATAAAATAGATAAAATAGTAGATAGAATCTCATTAGGCTCCCTTGGAAGAATTCACTTTCGTGACAAGTATGGAAATGACACAGGTCATCACCATGTCATTTTCTTTAGAACTCTTGTGTTAAAGAGCGACCTGTCAGGACATCTAACAGATGGCAGCACCTGAGTAACCATTTTTTGTGACCACAGTGTATTCTGCATTACTGTATCAAGTGTCTGCCAATTCAATCTGTCTGAAATAAAAATATCGTTGAAGTTGTCTGTACAGGCTCTGTTTGTAGTTACACTGTGTTGACTGAACTTTGCTAAAACACAAAGTGACAAACTGATCAAACATCAGTTATTTGGTACTCCTGATAGAACTTGTCTTTTGATTGCCATGTTCTTCTGAGGCTCTGGGGAATATTTGGTAGTTTGAAGATTTGTCTTCTGATCCAGCCTAATGAAAAGATATTGATTATTTTAGTTTCATTCCTCTTTGAGTCACAGTGACAGTTTTTATTACACTGTTCACCACAGATATTTAACCACATTTCTTGAATCTCTTTTACTAGTAATATTACTATTACTAATATTACTATTACATATTTATTATGGATTAAATAAAAAATTTTTGACAATATTTAATCCAAAAGTAAATGTTATTTACCTCCAAGAGCAGTACTCAATGACCCTGGTACATGCATGTTTTTGAGCAACAACCAAAAATCTACAATTCATAAGCTCAAATTTCCATTCTGAGTCAGGCGGTGCATTGGCAAGCTTGAGAATGGCACATCAGTTCTGGAGGCCAATAGCATTCAAAGGAACAATGTGGGATTCACTGGCTGCTCAGCCTGACAGATAAGGAATCCATTCACAGCTGGGTCAGGGGGCAACTGATAGAACTCAAACTTCAGAAAGCTTATAATTTCATCTCTGAATTTCAATGTGAAGATTCCTAGTTAAAATTTCAATATTCAAATTTCAACAGAGTATTTTTATGGCATCACTTTAGAGCATTTTGCATATATCCTACTATTTGCATAATCAAATAATCAAAATTTATAAATTTATATCTTGAACAAAAGATATTTTTAAGGTATAGACAAAATATTAAATTAATATAAAATCAAGTTCATCAAGCTAGTTGTCAAAATATTTCTTTCTCAAAGACTGGTATATATTGTGTTATTCTGTCTCTCAAAAATCCCCATATGAAAGCCAGAAACAACATACTCAATAAACTGTCACAGAAAGACAGTATGTTAATTTAGAATACAAATATTTATATCCTTGCAAAAATTCATTTTTTCACAAAAAAGTTTTCAGAGCAATGACAAGAGAAGAAAATATTTAAGTTTTTGATGTTTATATCTGAAATTGCTAAGATCTTTTTTCATAGCAGACAAATAAATTCATAATTTTTTCTGCTAAGTTAGAAAGAAAACTTCTATCACTTTTGACTATGTAACATTCTGTATTTTTTATGAGAACTTTCATTTTAAATGAAAAGTGGGAAATTTGTAACAGTAATAATGAAAAAATATTAATAATGGATCAGCACATTTTATTTTGCAAAAGAAAACAACAGAAGATGAAGGAACAATAAGACTTGTTCAGTACAAGTAGAATTATGCCTTCACTGATCCTGTGTAATGCATCACCACATATTCTGTTTTTTCAGTAGAAACATTCATTTTGTGTTGTATTTTCCCCCTGCCCTTTCTATCTAATAAAAGCTATCAAACAGAGCAAGGTAGATAACTGAAATTATATTTTCTTTGGAAAGAAAAGCTACATCCTGGTTAAGGATGAAGTAAGTAGTAAAGACCAGTTTAACAAAGTGTGTTAACTCCAAACACAACCGTGGGACTTTGAGAACCAGAGCTGCTCTCCTCATGTAGCCTGAGAACAGCCTGGGTCAGCACACACCTGGATGTGTCACAGATGCTCTGGTGGCTCTCTGTGGTCCAAAAAGTTCATGTTGACAGATCCAAAAGGATTCATGATGCAATTCCTATAATGATTTACAGCCCAGTTTTTGAATGGCATGAATCGCATTCTTCACTGTCTCTACTGCGTTGACCAACCGTGCATCAACCATAAAGGTTGTTTGGATTTATTGCCTTCATCTGTTTGTATTTTCTCTGCAGATGTCTCCATTAAATCAGATGGATCATGTATTTTTGGCAATTTCCTGGCCTCTCTTTAATGATTTCTTGGAATGAGAACCTTCTGATTTGTATTACACATTGTGTCATTTTTCAGGATCTCCTGTGAATCTTTTCCAACACAGAAGCCAGCATTAATGTCACATGGCATGATTCAAGAGATACAATATAAATATTTGTAGTAAAGGCAGCTAGGTTTGAGACTAAAAAAAGACATTGTCATGATAAGTCAGAGAAACTCCACCCATAGAAGTACACTTTTCCTTTCCTGACAGGAAACAGAGTTGCAGGACATTAAATGGGTGAATGAGATTTAAGACATCTTTGTCGGAGATATATATTAAAAAAAAAAAAAAAAATCAGTTTTCCAAATACAGATACATGGTACAATAAAAGAGCCACAGGGCATTTTTTCCACCTATATTTCACTGTGCTAAAGACCTTATGTTTCTTGTAGATGCAGTGGAGTTACCACTCCCAAGAAGATGCCTCTTACATTGCAGGTCATCTTGAACAGCCCTAGATGCCCATATTTAGGCCTTTTGATTATGACCCTGAATCCATTCCAGATTGTTTTTAAGAATATTTTTGGTAGTGATTTGCAAAGCAAAAAGTCTTTTCAGTTTACCTTTGCATTCTTAAACACTCCAATATGAGATGTTAGGGTAATGGCTTAACCTTTTTCTGAAATTTGCCATTTGAATTTTTAAACTGTCCTTTTGCTGCTTCTAGAAGCTTTGCTTAAAGGAACAGCCAAAAAATATTATATGCTCCTGTTTATTATCTTTATCCTTTAGGTCATTCATATGAGGAAAAGAATCTTCCAGGTAAGTGTTGTAACCTTTGCAAGACATTTTATTTATTTTTAGAAATAAAATTTCAGGTTAATTCTTTGCAGAATATGTTTGATTATGCTCTTTCAAAAAAAAAAAATTTCATATACTTATTATTCTGTATTCATAACAATAATACATGCTTAATCAAAAGTAAATATTTTGTTCTTTTGGCTTTTAAATATGGAGATGACAATGGGAAGTGGTTAGTTAATTATTGTAGAAAAATTATATCTTATCTCTGCTGATTTGTGAGAGTATGAGGCTGGTTAATTCTTGGCCTGTGTCAATAATACAGTGTATAGAGCTGAAGCTAAACTGTTCTAATATGACAGCTCTTGCTTGACCAATTTCTGGTATTTATTGAATTAAAATTGTTATTCCTAGTACAGTCATCCACAAAAGGTAACCTAGAAATTGATTGTCCCCACTGCAGGGATCCATATAACTTTGTAAAAGCACTCCTGCCCAGAAGTCTTACAGTCTCCACAGATAAAGAACAAAAGCTCAGATAAATTAAAATACCCATAAGGTTAGTCAGAGTGCATGTAGACATTTCTCAAATTAACTCAGTGCCCCTTAATTTAGATTTGACTTCTTAAGGTCTTCTTATTAGACCCTCCCTAGAGCTGTTAGAAGTTACTTGAATTATTTTGACTCTTATTGTAAGAGAGTATTTCTTTTTTAGTGTTAGTTGATTAGTTGACTAAATTTATTCCATTAAGATGCTCAGAGTTCACATTCATCCAAGCCAGATTGTTCCCCCAAATATCTCACCAGTGTGAGAACCATTTCTCTAAAACCAGGCAATGGATGGAGCAAGACAATTTTCTGACAGCAAAATTATTCCTCTAGTTTCCTGTTGGGAATTGCTGCACAGAGAAAGATGGAAAAATATTCAGAAAAACTTATTTTGTGATTTCAGAGAACACAACTGTAGGGAATTGTCCCCCTCTGCCAATGTGAGGTGGTAAAAGTAGGTGGAAAGTGCAGTGGGTTAAGGGGTAAGATAAAGTCAACCACGGTGAATAAATTAAAGAGGTTCATCAAGAATTCAGTGATCATCACCAATATCATGCTTGTTTTGACTCACATCATCCATTTAAAGAACTGTTTCTCTATTTAACTACAATAGAAAGATATACACAGTTATCCTGAGGAATCTAGCCAAACACTTTAAAGATACTTTTTCAATCAATTAAAAAAATGAAAAGGAAGATTATAGAACTAGAAATAAATTCCAAATGAGAAAAAGAAAAAAGCTTAACCATAAATTAAAATAACAGGCCCCTTCATAAACTCCCTTTTTTCTAAATAAGTATTTCAGTCTACCAATTATTTTGCATATCTAAGTAGATACATATTCATATATTCACATAGATATAAGTATACAAACGTACAAAAGTGTAGATATAGGACCTTTTTTTGACCCAGCTGAGTTTTTCCTTCTATTAACAGAATAATAAAAAATGTGAGAAACAGTTATTTGTATGAACTACATAAATTAAAGTCCATGTCTTACATAATGCATATAGGAGCTTTTTTAATACATCTAAAAATGTTTAGTAATAATTAATTTCCCCCAGTTTTGATTTTGCCCTACAGAATTCTCTAGCTGGTGTGATTGATAGCTATTGATCTTTAAATGAGAGACTACAAGGGAAATAAGAGTATAAAATATCCACAAGTTTGTTTATTTCTTAGCTTTTTACTTCTATTAGTTTTGCCATTTCAGATGGCATAAATCTGACAATTAAGCAAACTGACTTTTCCATCAATGCCAAATTCAGTGACAGGCAGTTCAATCTGTACATTATTAGCAATCTGATGCTTTTTTTAGGACATTGAGGTACATTAAGAACAGCTTCAAACTTCTTTAAGAGTAAGAAGCAAACAAGCAAACAAAAAACCCCTCCAAAATACAAACAAATAAAAGAACCAAATCAACAGAAAAACAGGATTATTTCTGATATATTTGCACTCTTCACTCCCATTTCATTCAGGAACATTATTTTAACCCTTCTCTGGTTGAAGACTTGGCACTTGGCTATCTTAACAAAGCCCTGTTGTGAAGATTTATTGTAAATTATCTTCATGAAATCATTTTATAAATGTCCACACATATCTGTCTTCCAGTTCAAGCCGGGATGGCATCATCCATGCCTGCTAGACCACCCTGACCATTGCTGTTATCCATCACATGGATTTCTGCCATTTGCTGACTTTTTTCTTTTTCTTTTTCAAAAGCCTCACATTTTGATTGATGGAATCAATGAACTGTGGGACATTTTACAGTTTGACACAAGGGCTTTATCATGTAGTATTGGGCACATCACACCTCTCTGAATAATGAGTCATCTCTGCTATGGCTTCCACCAGAATACAAAATACAAAAACGAGTTCAAAAGTTAAACCAGCTTCTTCTAAATTAAAATAAATAAATTAATATTAAATATACATTAATGTCTGAGAAGCTGTACAAAAAGAAGCATTCACAGAAAACCTTCAGTGTCACTAATTGTGATGTATTGTGACTGGGATGTGTTGGGACCCCAGTACATCCCATCAAGGGCTGAGAAATCAATCGTGTTCAGTTCTGTAATGCCAAGAAACACAGATGGGGATTGGAGAACATGATGAAGACTTTTTTAAATATTTTTTTTTTTAATTGCAAATTGCCAGTTTGTCTAAACCAATAAATTGTGCTGCTTTTGTTAATCACAACTTTTCTCAGGCTTTTCAGAAATTGGTCTTTTTTTTGTGTAATGCTTATCTGGAATGCAAACTAACAATTAATCACACTAAAAACACAGAAATAATTACAGAAATGCAAAAGTTACTCCAAGCCTTTGGTTTAAACCTTTTTTTTTTTTTTTTATTGCAGGCATATATCTGATAGATTTGATGCTGATTTTGGAAGAAATTGTTTTTAAATTGTAAATATTTCCCAAGCTGAGAAAACTAGTTCATTTTGATGAAATTTTATCAGTTAGATCCTGCTAACTAGAACATTTAATTTTTATTATTTTAATGTATTCAGCCTGGTTTCTATGACATATTCATACTGGAAAATTTTTAAGGTATTTTGTGTGCTCATATAAATCATGTACATATATATATGTAGATTCCAATATGGTTGCAGGGGCTGAAATGCTTTTTTAATATGTGTATGTGAGGAGAAAATTTTCAGCAAAAGTAAGAGAAAGTCACCATTAGGTAGGAGAGACAGACAATTAGAACAGAACTTTGGTATCAATTTATAACAAAATATATAATATAGTGATTTTATATATTATTTTCTTAATATTATTTACAATTCCGTCTACACCTTCCTCAGATTTTTTAAACTTTTAATCAGGTTCAGCTGCATTCAGAAAAATCAATTTAGATGTAATAAGGACTTAGATAAAAAAATTGGTAAGTATCAGCTAAACGTAATGTAGGAATTCTTTTTTTAATATAATCAAAATAAACTGTTTGTTCTCTTCTGGGTTATTTTGATAAAATTATAACACTATTAATTGATTGTCCTTTTTTGTCTTAGAATTGAATCTTTTTAATTGTAATCTCTGTCTTCAGATTTGTTATTCTAATTAATTTTCTTGTTGGTGAAGGGATTTCAACTGATGCTGATTGTTGAGTTTTTCTCAGATTAAAGCTCATGGTTAGAGTTAATTGTGATCATATTCATGGTTTTAAAACACAATAGATCTGTATTCTGCCTAAATGCACTTGACATGACAAAGCTTTGCTGTTACCTGATCTGCAGTCAGTCTTGAGTGACATCACCTCAGGCTCTGACAGTGCTCCTCTCAGTAAAATGGTTCTTTTACAGAAATACAGGTCAAGTTCAAGCTATGAAAAAAAAAAAAAAAAAACAGGCTGAAAGGAACTGGAAAATTACACTATGCCACTGATCCAAGAAAAAAACCTCCACTTTTCTATAGCTGAGTGCAAAATTCTGCATAGTTTGATTTTTTTTTTTTTTGTACATAAACTTAGCCTCTCTGTAGCTCTATAAGTCATTAAAGATCTTATTTTTCTTAAGATAGTGTTGCCAATATGACTGATGAAAAATTAATTAGCTTAAGATGCCAATTTTTACCCCAACTAAAATTGGAGGACTTAATCTCATTATTCCCTGATATTAAATTTTACATCACATTTACATTTCATGTATCACAAACCCACCATTTACACTGCAATGAGATAGCACACATACAGTTCCCTTTACCTTGCTATTCCTATCTATATATACCATTACCTATATACATGGATTGTCACAAAGGTGGGTGCAAAAATTTGTTGGACATTGACAGAAAATTTTCTTGTGTAACAAACACAATTTTCAAAGGAGTTATTTTAAATTTCCAGTACCCTTTCTGTTTTTTTTGCCCAGGCATGACATTCATGCTTGAATGAAAGATTCTATTCCCCCTGCAGTCACCCACTTGACTGATCAGCTTGCTCAAAGAAACAACAAGAGGTGATACAGATCTAGTACAGAAGTTAAATGACAGAAAAATCAAAGTTCTAGCAGCTCCCTTGTCTATGTGATTTGAGAGGTCAAAACTCCTTGGCTCTGTTTGCTAATAATCCATTACATGTTATTTCTAGACTTTGTACTACTTTGGCTGTTCAAGATTTGCTTCAAAAAGAGCTAATAGATGACAAAGTAAACCTTTGAAAATAGCTGAGGGGAATAAAAAACAAACACCCGGAGTTAATATTATTTTAACTCTGCTTGCAAACATTACATTAAGTAGAAATGTTGCTTTTGAAAAACTATACCAGAATAAATAATTTTATGTGGGAAAATAATATCCTTGTAATACAGATCTGAGAGACTGTTTATTATGCTCTCCCTGAAAATGGAAGGCTTTTACTAGCAGTGCAAATGATAATGTTTCATCCAAACTAATTTTTTAAGTTAAAATGGTCAAGTTGCCAAGACCCCCTTGGCGACTCCCTTCTCAAGCTGAATAATCACAAGTACCAGAATATTGATATTTGAGTTATTTTTATTATTTCTTTATGTTATTGACAGTTAAAATTTACACCTTTGCATAAAAAGAGAAATACTATTATGTCAGATGGATCCAGTTTAGGAAAATAGAGGTACAAAATATCAAAAATAAAACCAACCCAAAAACAAACACACTGAAGTCCATACCTAAATGGGGTGGGAGGTGGTCTCTGTAGAAGAATTACTTAACCTGACCAAAATTAGGAGACTGAAAACTAGGGTGGATTTTTACCAGCTCAGAGGAAGGCCCATGAACTTTTTTGGAATGTGTTAGTTATCACAGAACAAAACCACTTGAGGGACAGTTTTGGTTACAATATTAAGACCAGGCACTGTTTAATTTTCAGCTAGGAATATCATCATTACCATTCTTTTTGGTGTCCTGTGCTGTATTAGAGGTCAGATCTGATTAGTTCATTCTCTTTCCTGAACCTTGGATCTGTGCTATCCAACTCCTAATGGAGAACATTGTGGAGCTGAAGGTCTGACCCTGCCAAATGAGAGCTTTACTCAGAGGATAAGTCATACTGAACAGAATCTGAAAAGAGAGACTTCAGAGAAAGGCAATTTAGAAAAAAAAAATGGCCTATAAAAAAGTGGTAGATCTCAAAATGCTGCAGCTGCTGGTTTGTCAAAGTTTTATCCCATTTTAAACACCTTTATCAGCAGTTCTTTTCCTTCATGCACCGTTTGATCTACAAGGGTTTCATTTTTTTTGTGTCAAATTCACTGTTTTCCTTAAAATAAGAACAATTATTTACAGAATGATTTCTTAAGTTCAGCCCTGAGCCAAGAGATGGTGAATATCTGAAATGTCAAGTAACTCAATATAATGAATGGAGAACCAGTGAGAAGTAACAACAGGAGCTGTAGCTGGGATGCAGGATTACACCAGGGGACAGACTTATGGAACTACTCTGTGGGAAATCAAGGCATGGAAAATTCTCAAAACCTTGTGCATGCAGGCCCAAATACAGCAGAAAATACAGGGTTTGATCTGAGACCTTGGAAAAGGCTTCCAAATTTAGAGACCATAAGTAAGAATGTGAGTTTGTAGTTTAAGGAGAGACATATTAAGCTAGGTAGTGGAAAGTTTTAGAGTTTAAAGTTTAAGATATAGAAGTAGTTATAAAGGCAATAAGAAGTTTTAAGATGTAACACTGTAAGTTTGTGTGTCATTAGATGATTGGTCAAGAGAGTCCACATGTATATGACAAATAAATTAGGGATTGGTGTGAAAATAAAAACATTGGTGGTGGTAGTTAATAGGATAATTACCATTTAAAAGACCTTTTACTGGTGATTTTTTGGCCACTGACCACTGACAGCCACTGACCACTGATGATCACTGACCACAAACTCCTGGAGTATGTGAAGACATTCTCACTCCTAGAGACTGAGGCAATAAATCAGGCTTTAAACACCTCTCAGTGATCTCATCTCTCTTAAAATCCCTACACTACTGTGGCAAGTGCATAATCACAGAACTGTAGAAATATAGAATGGTTTGGGTTGGAAGGGGCATTCACGATCCTCTAGTCCCAGTCACGCTGCCAGGGACACCTTCCACTGTTCCAGGGTGCTCTGAGCTCCATCCAACCTGGCCTTGGACAGTTCCAGGGATGGGACATCCACAGCTTCTCTGGGCAGCTTGTGCCAGGGTGGCCTCACCACCCTCACAGTAAAGACTTTTTTTCCTAATAGCTAATGTTAACCTAATGTCTTTCAGATTACAATGATACCAGCTGACGTACTACTGTTGTTTTCATAGTGCCCACCTTCCAGATTTAAACTTTTAGTGACAAAATTTTGGATGATGTTAATAAACAAATATAAAATTTAAACAGATTTTTAAATCAAGTGTCAGTTGTAGTACAACTCATACACTAAACCCCTAATATTCTGTTATATATACACTAGTTTTGAATTTTTTAGAAAATAATCAACAAATAAAATATAGATTAAAATTTAGATAAAATATAGCCAGGACAGAGTAAGACAGATTTGTAACAGCAATTTGTATTCTTGCTACAACTACTGTACTTAATTTTAAGAGTAATAGTAGTCTCATTCACTTCTTGAACACATACTACTCATGTAGGAAGTGAAAGACAAGCACAGAGTAACACAGGGATAAACAGATAAAGAGAAATTCAGAATGGCCCCTTGTTTCTGGGCATCCTTTCAGGACATCCCACCTGCTAACCCTGTTGCAGGCACAGAAACCAAAAGAAAAAAACCGAAAAAATATGTGGAGTCTTCATTCATAAAATTCAATAAGCTTGGCTAAGCTGAAAGAAAGCTTTCACTGCACCCTCTATTAGTTTCCTGGATTTTTGTTTTTCTTTTTTCTTTTTGTCATTATCCTCTTCACACACCAGAAAACAGACTTTCAACAAAACATTATTTTATAAAGCAGTAAACAACACCAGATTTCACAGTTTTAGATTGTTGTGCTTTCCCAGTTTACCTGAGAAAAAAACTTGCATTATTTGGTCCGAGCACAGTGGAAGGTAAAATCATCTATTCAAAAATTTCACTAGGCTGCTGGAAGGGCTGTAACAGCACTTCCCTCACATTTTAACTCATTCTTAACTGATGGGTAACAACTAATTTATACCTATTTTTTTTTCCTTAGGCAATAGAGATTATATGCCACTTATAAGACACTCTGATCTATTTCCATTTCTATTATTTTTATTTCCATTTCTATTTTTACTTCTAGTCTATTATAATAATATAACTTGTATCGTACAAATACCTTATTTTTATCTGTTATTTTTACTGGGATATTATCAAAAATTTTAGACTAGCACCTTGTTGCACAGACTATAAGGGCAAAGCAATAGTCGCAAGGGTAATGACTTTTTCAACAGAAAATTAGGAACCAATGATGGAGACAAAAAAAGAAAACAAACTAAAAAGAATAAGAGTTAAAAAAAACCACACCCTCTGTAGAAGTAGCAGTCTTGCATCTTCTCCATTCACATACCTCAACATTTTTTAACCATCACGGAATAATTGTGGTTTTCAGGACAAAGGCATCCCTAAATTTCTACTCTTATGGTAGCTTCTTTTAGCAAAAGGGAAAGTATGAGGAAAAATAACAAAATTTCTCCACTGAATGGCAAGTTTTTTTCTATAAGAGTATATTGGAGGAGGAAGATGCCCTTTATTTGCTGAGTAAACACATGTTAAAGGTGGATATGAAGAGCCTTAAAAATTGAGATATGTGGAAACATGAAAACAGGTATTACAGAAGGATCAGAATTTGCAGGACAAGGAAGAAGAAATAATCACAAGAGGCAGCAAAGATGAAGGACACCCTGCCCATTAAACAAAATCATGACTTGAAAAACCCAAAATGAGAAAGAGAGCCGTGGGAGCAGATGAGATCCCCATCTCCCCACACTGGGAGGAGGAAGAACAATATAAAACTGGAGGAAAAAGGCAAAGGATATTTGGAAAGTTGTCGCCTTATGTTTTGATTTAATTCATCAAGGAGCTCTTCATCCTGCACCTGGGAGACCAGGAGCCATCAAGGGCTGGCCATCAGCACTACACAGCATCATCTCCATGGAATCATAGTCAGAGCTAATTAGCAAATTAAGTATAAAAGACTAACAGTTTTAGTGAGAAGTAAAGATAGTGATTAACCATTAGCAGAGTGTCATCTAATGATTGTAAATAGTAAAAAAATCCTTTAAAGTTTGAAGCTTATCTGGTTTATCAGTCTTCTAAAAATTCTTGTGGTGATCTCGTTTCCTTGTTGATAAATACTCACCTTTACATACGAAAATATGTTCAGTATTGACTGCATGTATTTTGAGGATTGGAGGATTAAATGCTAATTTTTGACTTTGCACAGGTGAGAAATAGAAGTTCTGGAAATACTAAGTGATTACTCCTGGTACTTTTACTTTGTTTAAATTCACCTTTATATTTGACTACCTTTAAGAATCCATTTTTTAATATTGGGAGTCTGATAGAACTTGCTACAGATTTTATGCAAACTGAGCCTCCATTGCAATGAAGATGGTGGACACAGAATTTTCACTTTCGTGTGCATGAGACTGTCAGGAGAGGTGTTCAGATCCAGGAGTCCAGAATTTAACTTAGACATGGTCACAGGGAGCATAAAGCAGAATTGGGAATTTATCCAAGTGTAAGGATCAATACAGTAGCATGGGCAGGGAAAAGGAAGAAAAAAGGGAAAGGGAAAAACCTCAGACAGGCAGATTTTCTGTAAATATGACATTAATTCCAATATTCTGTATTTTCCAGGCAAAAGTTTAGAGTGACAAAAATGGAATTTTCAAACATGAACCAGTGTTTTTATTAAAATTGAGAAAAAACTGATTTACAAATATGCAGTTTGTTCTGAGTCCCAAACAAAGAAATCAAAGCTAGTTCATACATATTAATAAGTTTTCTAAAATATCAAATAATTTTCAATCTGTTCCTCTTGAGTTTGACTCTGGACTCACGTTTCAAGTATCCAGAATCAAAAATGTTCTGTCATTTTTCACAATAAAGGACCAAAAGATGTGATCAACTTAGAAGCAGAAATATGTTATAAAATATGAACCAAAGAGAGTTCATGCTTTTCAGATTTGATTAATCAAATCTAATTATAGAGAAATAATTTTCATTGTAGATCCCAATTTATTTAACTTGACAAAAATATATCTGCTCACATTAGATAATTGAAGACTAAAATACTTTTTCACCAAATAAGAATGGCCAGCTATTTCGAAATGTGTTAAAATAGCCTAGCAGTGAATATAGCTCATGAACAGAGAAATTCTTGGACCAATAATACTGAATAAGATGCAACATTTAATTCCGCACAACCTGCAATTTATTAAATACTTCAGAAAGTAGGTTTGGTATATTGATTACTTGCTTGTTACATTTCTAACAGATGATAAGACACTATATTAGGATGAAGGAAATAGTATCTTCTCTGACTTCTTTGTTATACTTGGAAAATTATGTTATTTGCCATTTTACTATATCTCTCATCGTTGTCTCCTGGTTTGTCCAATGACTTTATACATTTTCATAGTAAGAGTTTTAATTTATTATCTTGTTTTCTTTTTTTAGTTTTAGTTTTCCTAAGAATCTAAGACGTTGAGGAATTGATCTCAACATGAACTCATGGGAACTACTGATTTTTGCAATAATTTTTCCAGTGAATATTTCATGATATGTTGTTGATAAATTAATGGTAAAACAATTTAATGATAAATTGCAATTCAGATTATAAAAAGACAGTGATAACAGTGAGTGTTGCACAAAACTCTACCCAGAAGGGGGTACATGGCTGATGACACAGACATACAAAAAATTACTTTTAGGGGAAAGCAAAAAAGAGAGAAGGGAAGGGAAGGGAAGGGAAGGG
>WEIU01006576.1:30746-59528 GCA_013389925.1 Aegithalos caudatus | reverse complement strand
AGGGAAGGGAAGGGAAGGGAAGGGAAGGGAAGGGAAGGGAAGAAGTCCCAGAAGCTGGCTGTAGAGAGTAGCAGTGCTATATTTAGAGGAGCATCCTCCTCCCAATGTTCTCTCCAGTACATTGAGTGCTGACAATTAAGATGTCTTTGCTGACAGAGCTTGTTCCTGTTTATGACGCTGGTAGTGCTGAATGGATGTGTCTGATCAGTGCAGGTGTCTCCAGCTATGGCAGCCATGCCCCAGGAGAACCCAGCACTGCAGTGATATCTGGGATTGCAGGTGCGAGGCAATGAACATAACAACTGTGTGACAGCAGCATGAAACCACAAGGAAATACACTGCCCATGAGCCACTGAAAAACTGCCTCAATTACTGATGAAAGGATTCAAGAGTTGCAACGGAAAGAGAGGCAGAAAAAATGAGGAGAAAGGCCTTTAACAACACAATGATTAGGGCATTTTGAGCAGTGTGCAACAAGACAAAGACAAGGATTTCACTGTAGGGAAATGAGGGACCTCAAGAACTAAAAATATTTTGTCATCCAGTGATTCAATGATACAGAATTTCAACAATACATCTAGGATATACCACCTGACTTATTAGTTACCTTGCCCACATTAGCATCCAAAAGAAAGGAATATGTATTTCTGCAATGAGTTTGTCTCATTATAAAGTAGACATTGAATAGATAAGATGAGTTCTACCCTGAAGAGAGGGGTTTTTTTTTGTTTGTTTGTTTGTTTTTTTTAAAATTTTATTTTAGTTCAGATGCAGTCTTCTCTGCTAAGGTTCATAAAGAATATTCTGAGCTTTGGAGAATAATAAGAGAACTCTCTCATCTCTACACCTACCCTGACTGAAGCAGCTGCCCAGTCAGAGCTCTGCTGGGACCACGCTGCCATCCCAGTGCTGGGCCCTGCTCCTATGGCAGCACAGCTGCAGCAGTGGGATTGAGAATGGCTGTGGGATTCAGTCCAGGGAGGGGAACTCCTCTGCTCCATGACAGCTCAGGGGGAGGTGAGCAGGTTGAGGAATTAAGGGACAGAAGGCAGTGGTGACAAATTCCTGCCTTGGGCAGCAGGCACATCTCCACCTTTCCAGATGCTCTGGTACAGCAAGGACAAGACTCTGCACGTAGGATCAAAGAAAGATGTGCAAGATGTTTCTCATTGCCTGGAAGTGACCCCAAGGTTAATTTGGCCTATGCCCTGCATTCAAAACACTTCCATAATGAAATAAAGATGGGTTGTTGCCTCAGGAGATCCCTTCTGAGGAGAACAGAAGGCCAAAAATACCATCTGAACCCAACTCTTGACAAAACCTTCATCCCTGGCATGGCCCTTGGGTTAATATCCATTATTGCTTTCCATGTAGACAGCAATGAAGTTGCAATAAGTAGTCTCAGGGCAGACAAGAGATTCTTCAGGGCCCTTGGAGGTTAAGGGATCAAGAATGAAAACAGTGTTCTCCTCTATCTTTCTAGTATAGAGGAATTATACGTGAACAAACAAGAAGAACCAGCTGATCAGTTGCTTCCTGACAGCTGTCACTGGCAAAATTCAGGGGTTTTGAATACAGATTAATCTACTCAACACCTGTGGGAATGGCAAATATTGCATTACAGGGAGGACTAGAGGGTGACACATCTGGTAACAATGATGAACAATACAAGTGTAATGCAGCATCACAAATATTTACCGAGGAAGTAAATTTAAAAAAAAAAAAAATGTCAGAATGAAATCTCAGACACGATACCTCTGGAAAATGTATGTAAATTTTTATCAATGTGTTTAATAAATACTAATCGAAATGCAGGGAAAAATACTCTTTGGGTAATCAAGTGAATGAAGAGCCTGTATTCCATTAGTAAATGAGAATATTTTGGCTTGATTACCCTTCTATAACAAAAGCTAAGAAGAGATGTGATTACCATCTACAAATACAGGTTAGAGAGGAGGATGTGTGGGAGTGCATGGGAAGGCAGGGAAGACAGAGCTGTGGATGAAACACAACCTTGGCACAATGGCAAATGAAAACATTGTGTTTGGAAATCAGAACAAAATGCCTAAATCTCAGGGCTGCCACACAAGGGAACAGTCTTTCAGGAAGGATTACAGACACAAGAAAATTCATTTTCCAAAATGGCATTATGTACTGAGACTTCACAGAACACTGCACTGGCCTCAGTGCTGCAGACAGACCCTTCCAGTCCACAACTCCTTGATTCTTATGACAGATGAAAGAATGATTTTGATAGTGATGGCTAATGAGATTTCACAGAAATTAGTAATGAACAAAGGATTGAGCAATGGATCCCCATAGTAACATAAGAGTTCTTAGGAAAGATGTGTCTGGTGGGAGTTAATGAACTAATTTCTGATGTTATCCTTTGAATTACTTACAGGCATAATACTTTTAAACTATTTTAATGCAAGTTGTTTGATTTATATTGCTTTGGATTGTCTGTCTCAATTTCTACCTGGAACTGGAATGGATTTTTTTTTTTTTTTAATTTATTTAATCAGATTTTGTTGAAAAGGATGAAAGAAAAAAGTTTCAATGATTTTGTTTGAATGTGAGTTTTTTATTTAAAATTACTTTTCAAGATTTCAGTAGTTAAAATACAACATTTGCATTTCAATGTTATATTGTTTTCTCTGTGTATAACTTGCTTATACATCGTGATAGTCATTTAAACAGTCTATTCTATTTTATTTTGACATTTGGCTTATTGAGGAGATCTATTTGTTACTACCAAGTGACAAAGCTTATCTTCTGTTCTTTTCAGATCACTATGGTTCTTGACATTGACAGCAATTAAAGGAAATTGGAATCTCAGGTCTGGTTAGAACATAATAACTTAGGCTATAAATAATGTCACTACAGAATAATATCTCAAAATCTTCCAGTTAACTACAGTTCAGATTAAAAAGTAAATAAATAAAAAATTAAATATAAGGTTTTTTAGATGAGAAGTTGGAGACTCAGGTAATATTGCATCTTGATTTTGGCTGGGATAGAATTAATTTCTTCCTAGTAGCTGGAATAGTGCTGTGTTTTTTGATTTAGAAAAAAAAATAGTGTTGAGATCACTCTGATGTTTTGGTTGTTACTGAGCAGTGCTTACATTCAGTTGAGGACTTCTCAACTTCTCATTCTGCCCTGCCAGTGAGGAGTTTGGGGATGCACCAGAAGCTGGGAGGGGACACAGGCAGGACAGCTGATCCCAGGGACCAGAGGGGTATTCCCTCCCATCCCACCTCATGCTGAACATGGACACAGGGGTGAGCTGGCCAGAGGGGTGGCAGCCCCTGCTCAGGGACAGGCTGGGTGTTGGTTTCTTGGTTTGGAAAGGCAGATGTCTGCTAAGGAAGGCAGGAGCCTCCCTTGAAAATGTCAATCCTCTCCCTCCAAATTGTTATAATTTTGAAATAAAGGGGCTCTCAGGCAAAGATATAGGAATAGGTATAATAGTTCTTTACTAGTGATATTAAAAGTAAGAATGTAGTAGTACAAAACAAAAAACAAACAAAAAAAACACTGACAGAGTCAGAACACAACCGACATCCTGCTGGTCAGGGTGCTGGTAGCAGTCCAATCAAGTCCTCCTGAAGTTACAGATGTGGTTCTGTTGGAGCAGAGATGATCCTTTAGAAGGGTGCAGTTTTCCTCTGAAGGTCCAGTGGTGGTGAGATGTGTCCAGTCTTCCTCTGGGAATCCAGTGCAAACAGGCTGTCCTGGTGTTTTGAATTTCAAGTTTTATTCAGGTAGGAATGCTTGGCTCCTCCCACAGGGTGGAGCATCTCCCAATGGGATGATGTCATTTTATCAGTCAAGCAGTGAGACTCAATGGCAATATCTTTTGGCATTATCTAACCCTAATGGCATAATGACCCATTATGTAATGGCATAATGACCCTTTAACAGAGGATATCACCTGGAGGGAGGATGGGTCCTGGAAGAGATAAAGATAAAATAAGTCCCAACCTGGTTTTGACAGATGGCCCATTGGCAGAAGAGACCTGCCTCCTTCCCCCTGGGGTTATGAGGAATGGAAGAGATAAAGAAACACTGCCCAACCTGGTTTTGGCAGATGGCAACAGAATGCATATTTTTGGTTGCATCTTGCACTGCATCCTAAGACAATTGGTCAGTAGGGGTGAGAAACTGAATTGTGAATCACTCAAATCCCACTGGTGTTTTATGGTGTTCTGGGTTCTGGCCTGTATATCAAAACTCGTTTGGAGTGACAAACTCTCATAATAACAGTATGGGAAATACTTTGGTGTAGAGAAGCAGTGATGTTTCTATTACTATAGAGTCGCATTCACATATTGTGATTTCATAAATAAATTATTTCTAATATAGGAAAGTTGTCCTGCCTGGAATATAGCTGGTATAATAAGCCAATAAAAAAGAGGAATTTGTTATAACATTTTAAATGACATGTTAAAAAACCTTACTAATATATAAACATACATATGGAATCTTTATCTAAAGCCAAATATCCTGGATATGTACTTTATTGTCAATTTTAAAGATTAAAATCTTCTTATTGGAGGTTGCAACATCAACCTGTAAGTTCTTCATGACACAAATTTTGAATTTATTTCAATTCTGTTTGCATGTTTCTAAAACAGTGTTCCTGAATATCTTTTGCTAGCATAACTGATAATTTTCCCCTATTTATGTTTTTGTGTATTGGAAGTAAAATTATATAAGGACTATATATATAATAACATATATTTTATAAAAGCCATTTCTTTTTTGTAGCTTATTCTTCATATCACAGTATCATCTGTACTGTTAATTTTCAGATAATGAAATCTTCTGCAAATACAGATTACAAATGAAATTAAGTGTCAAGTTTTCTAGGTTCCTGTACTAATTTTGAAAGGAAGGTAAATAATAAAATACAAACATATTTCCTCTGGTTCTGTCTTTTGTTTTTGTATCAGAACTCATTACAGACATCTAACAGATAGTACACACCTGTTGGGTCATCGGTACCTACAGATAATGTCCAGGTAAAGAGTTTCAAGCAGAGCAGATCCTGAAACCTGTAACTGGGATATGACAGCTGAGATGAAGAATGAGTGGAGTTTCCCAGTCATAATGTCTCAGATGTTTTAATTCTAATTTAATTCTAATTTAATTTGAATTCTAATTTTCTTTAGGTTTTCTTCCTAACACTGTGAATTTCAGCGTCTTGATGATACCCCTTCCTCCTTTTCAGCATATTTTGCTGGATTTATTCAGTGTGACTAAACAGCCCAAAAGCTGTCTTCCAAAAGCCCAACAGGGTATTAGTTCTGCTGACTCCCTCCTCACTGCTCCAAGATTCAACAACTCCATCCTTTCACTCTTTGCTCGAGACAGGCTCCAACTTCCACATCACCTACCATTCCTTCTCTGTCCAGACTGTCTGATTTTTTTTTCCTTTTTCAACCTCAATAATTCTCTGATTAGGATTCTAAGGTACTCCTCAACTTATTTTCTTCCCAGAGCCCTGTCATAGAGAAATTTCCCTTCCACACCCTGCAGCCTGCAACGGGCACCAGTGTGTTCCCACCAGAGATCTTTTTTCTTTCCTTTTTTCCTTCGCTTTTATTAAATTATTTTTCCATTTGGAGCTTTTGTGGCTGTTTTTACATCTTGGATAAACAAGAGTCCTTCTTTATATTCTTCCCTTGCTTTTCAGTAGTCTTTGTGTCTAAAATAATTTATAGAACCCTCTCAAGCCTGTGCAAGATTAAATTTTGTACCTGAATAAGAATGGGACCTTAAAGTACCATTTTTTACCCCTTTTTGTTTCTTCCATCAGCAGCTAAACTGAATTGCAGCCAAAACTTTCCATTACAACATTTTCCAAAGCTAGTACCTGAAGATCTTTTTGGCATCAAGCATGTGTCTGCAATTTGTTTATTTTTCTTCCAAGGAAGTATAACTGGCAAGCAATGCATTTTTATTCCTTTTTTAACAATTTTCTACTTGTGTGCACCACCAAAAAGAAGAATAGTGCAATGTATTGTACAGTCTTACCATGACAATTATGATACAGGCTTCTGTAGAGATTGTTCATGACACCTTAATGGCACAAATTTCTGCTTGGGCTCTCCATGTCCCTGTTCATTTTCGGTGTTTGTTTATGGCTGTGTTGTTATCTCTGTACTGCCATGGCCACACAGCTCGGACCAAACAAAGCAGCTGCCTCAACACCATGTCTGAAATACAGTGCAATATCCCTGAGAGGGGCAAACCCTTAATTTTTTGGTACCTTGGTAGTTAAAAGGCTGGAGTAATGCCACAGAAGAGAATGAACAAATGTGTTGTTTCTCCTGACTTTGAGGGGTTTTAGTGACTTGGCCATGATCAAAACAAAGTGGTTCTGGTGGTGGGAATAAAGCAGAAAATCTGAGTTGAGATAATTTTGGAGATGAAAAGAGGCTTTTGTGGCAGCACAGGTTTAACAGGTGATGACAAGGAAGCCTGGCCTATGAAAGGGAGCTTTGCCTTGTGGGATTTACATCAGAAAGATGAAGGGGCAACTCCACAAACATCAGAGAAGAGCAGCAACGAGGAAGGTGCTCATGATCTGGATGATGATCTGAGCTGAAATCAGAACTGTGCAAGGGTAGGACAAGACAAATTCTGCTTCAAATATTTTTGGAATAAGTGTAGTTGCTTTGACCAGATATTACTTTTAGATGGATGTAAATAAGATCACAAGCTAGCCTGAACTAACTTGTTACTTTTCAGGCCTCTTCATCTGAGGTCTTTTTTAGCTGAATGTTGTGTTCCTACATAGGCATGACTCTTTATTCTCACATAAGTTGTGGAAAAGGTTGAACTTTGGGTTTTTTTTCACTCATTCCTAATTTTGTGTTTTCAGTCATGTACTCCTAAGCAATGTAACCATATCAAAATAACTTTAGTTGTTTTTTATCCTCTTGTGTCTAATGTATATATTTTTATTTTTAAGCTAATATTAATTTTAAAAAGAAGAATTTTTGGATAATAATGTATTAATTTTTAGCAACTCATATCAGAACTGACTACATTATTCCAAAACTGAAACAGAACAGAATCTAATTTGAGCCACTTTTATGCTCCTAACTATGTCTTCACAGTGAAAGAAAACAAGATGATAAGAGATGCAAAGGCTGACAGTTCATAGATACAAATACCTGAATCTGTTTAACCAAAACGTGTCTGAAAAAGCTATTTGTTCTTGATATATGAGATGAATATTCCTGACCCCAGGAAATTGAGGGATGAGAATCAGATGGTTATGATTAATGTTATGCAAACTATTTTGCAAGTAAACCTAGAGCAGTGGAAATTACTTTACTTGCAGATGGGCTGGGAAGTTTTATGACAAATCATTTTCTTTTTTGCCTTTCTGTGAAGTCTTGCATATTTCTTTATCAGAATGAAAAATATACAATGTAAAAACCAAACAAAACAACTCTGCTGTCTTTTCTTAGCCCCAATCTCAATTTCCTTTTTCATAAACAGAATTGTGTGACTCATCACAGAAGGAAATGGATTAAATTAGAATTAAATGTGATGCTTAATATAATTCCACTTTCTCCACTCTAATGATAGCATAAAACAATTGGAAAGGGGCTCTAAAAGTAGGAAATAAACCACTATATGCAATATATTTGAAGTTTGCATGTTTTTCTGAGTTTGTTCTTTCTTAAAAAAGAGCATTTTGCCATTGATAGAAAGGGATCCTCAGAAGGGTGAATGAGAACTTCTGTAAATACTTTCAGATATCTGAACCTCCAAACATTTGATTAATGTTGATTCATGCGATCAAAAATGCTTTTTCATCTTCTACTGTTACAAAGTATGTCTCTAGAACNCCAAAACAACAAACCTGCCCCTCCATCTTGATTACCTAGTTTTTCTTTTAGGAAGAAAAAGTCAAGACAAGGCACAGCCAGAACCGAGCACCTGGTGCAATGAAAGGATGAGCTCATTTTAGAGTATTTTCTACGGATCTCCAGAGTAACTTTTTTTGATACTGTGTGATTTTTTTGTAGAAATATTACTTCTGTAAAAAGCAAATATTTGTGTCTGCCTCAAATTTTTATTCGATGTGAAATCATACACCTCCCTCATTGTCTGTGTATACTTTTACAGTTGAAAAGAGCAGTGGGAAATGACTACTCATTTGTTGCATAATTTCTTCTTGCATTTCTACTTCATCATGTTTATATAATACATAACCTGTGTGTATATTCCTTCTTGGGATGTTGTAGGACTCCTACATGAGTTCTCTCTATCAACCCTAGAGCAAAATTCATCAAAATATTAAGCAAAAAACTCAGACTTTCAAATAGATTCATTTTCAAAGGATGTCTGTAGAGAATAACTACATAAAAAATAAAGGTCATGTTTTCAGGTGGTTCAAATCACAGTAGATCTATTTAATGTTGCAGCTGTGTTAATTTGCAGTAGCTGGGAATTTTAGAAACATAAACTCTTGCCCATAGAACACCAATAACCTTTATTTGCACCAAACCAAAGCTTGGCCTGATACTGTAAGAGAGTTTCCAGTGGAAACTGCAAATTTCTGATTTCCTCAAGGATATTAACTGTTTGACTGGCTTTTTCCAGCAGGGCTGTTCTAAAGTAAATTGTGAGAAAATTCACAATGAGCTCGAAGTGCAAAACCCCACAAACTCTTAACAGAACTATTGTAAATCCAGACAATTTTTTTGCCAGTGCTCGGAGGAGAAATCATTGACATGGCTTATCTTCCTACTGTTGCCTCATGTACATGAGTGTGACACTAAAAGGAAGTAGGAATCATGATATCAACAAACCATGGGTGCTATATGAGCATGTCCAACTTTTTATCAACCTGAACTAAGTTCCAGGTTGAGTCTTCTACTGAAATTCACAGATATTTCACAGCCCAAGTTGCTGTACAGAGGAGGGATGCGATTTTCAGAGGTTCTGATCTTCTGCTCAGTAATCTGGGGCATTCTGTGTCTGTAATGACTTTTATCCTAAATTATTTTCTAATTGTAAATGCTATGGTAGATATCAGAATCATGAACTTGTGATCCCCCAGATTCTGAGTGTAGAACTCCATTTGCTCTTAGTGAAGCACAATTTTTCTTGCTCACATGATGGCAGAATTTAAACAAAGGTGTGGGAAGAGAAGGACAAAGAAAAAATTAATCAAGATATATAATAAAGATAAGAATCCAGAAACTTTTAGAAGTGATGGTCCTTGACACTTTTAATGTCCTTACTTCTAAGCACACTACAGAGTTTTGTTTCTCCTTAGGAAGGTGCAGAAGAACAGAGCAATAACTTTACTGGGTCAAATTCTGTTGGGGATAATATTTGACTCTTCCACAGATGCAAGTAAATGCATCAATTATCTAAAGTGTTTTAATGGACTAGTCAAAACTGAATGCATTTGGTAATAACAATAAAGCCAAAAGCTTTCTGCCTAGTTAATGTCTAGGCAGATACATTAGGCTGCTGAAAAACAAGTGAGAGAAGGAAAAAAACAACAACAAAAAACCTTAAACATTTAACATCCTCAAACAATATGCTTATTGCTTATTAATTATAATGAAGTGGTACTACTGATTAATTTATTAGAAAACATTAGGATTCAAATTTTCATAAACAGAAGGTTTAGAATAAATCTCTCAGCTACAAACCTTTCTATACTTGAGAAAATTTAAAAAAAAAATTCTTTCAGGGCTGAAAAATATGGCAGTCTTCTGGAAAAGGAGTTTTTAAAATCCGTTCTCTATCTATATCATCATTTCAGTATATGCAGCTTCTTGTTCTATATGAGCTGATGCCTCTAGACCATACAGGATATAAAATTCAAAAAGGTTCTGATTTAAAATTATTGGTTTTTATTCAAGACAGAGTGGTATCAGTAGTGGGGGTTCCCTGTGTGCATTTGATAGCAGCTCAATTACTGCAATAGAGAGGCTTTGTTGCATGTCAATTTCCTTAATAATCAGCTATGAAATTAAGATTTTTTTTTCTTTTTCCTTCTCCTTCACTCTGACCTTCACCTCTGGGTATTTTTGGGGGAAACCAAAGATGGATTTTTATTCTTTGGTAACTTCTGTCAATTTCCTTGTGAGTTTACCCATAGTAGAACATACACTTCATTGGAAAAGGCAAAAAAAAAAGGCAAGAAAAGGTACAGAATAAGATAAAATACAATTTTGATTTACTGAACAACAGAAATGGTTTTGCCTACAAATAGGTTCTTTCTGAAAATAAAAGATGTAGAGAAACAATTCTTTTCCAGCTGCCCTTAATAATGATGAACATTCTGTTTATCAGTCTCAATAAAATAACACAAGAACTTCAGCATTTGGAAGCCTTGTATTATTAACCTTCCCCAGGAGACCTGTTCTATAAAGAAGACTTAAGAGAATATGACCTTTGCCAAAGAGATAAGGAACTGGTACTCTGACAGTAAACATAATATGAAGACATAAACAGAAAATGAATTAGAGATTAGCTAAAGTAAGTAAGAGATCAAATATTTAGATTAAATTGGAAACTGGCTAAGAGTTTAAAATTCAGCTGCTGGAAATGATTAGAATTTGTTATTTAATTTTCTTTGCTGTAGGATCCAATCAAACTTGATATATTTTCATATTCATAGTATGGTTTTGAAATAATCAATGTCATGTTTATGCAAATATAGCCCAATTAATATGATTTCTCCAAACAGAAATTTAAAAAACTACTAATGACGTTTGCATTTCTTGTATTTAATTTAAACATTTATGTGAATTCCAAACAAAACCCAGAAGCAAGCCTTCCATGTTTAAGAGAAGATTTTTAGGAGCAGTGGAATGAGCAATACATTGGAAACTGTGGGCAAGAGCTGGAATAGGAAGTGCATGATGTGCAACCCCAGGGATTTTGACTTAAGGAGAGGTAGCTCTGTTCAGACCTTTGAAATCAGTCTTCAAAGTAGATGTCTACAAGTGTTCCCTGGGAGAAATGAACCACATTAACTCCTGAAAATGCAAACACAGAAAGAGTTGTTGGTGCTGAAAACTGCTACACAGGGAGGAATTCAGATTCTCCCTGACTTGGGCACTCTGTCAATAGCTGCATATTAAATAAAATTAATTGGGTTTTTTTTATGTTGGATATAAGAGGCATAAGCCATTTCTAACTGCTGCTTGTTTTATTTTTAATTAGTCCCAAATGTGCCTGTATGGCTGAAAATGGTCAGGCCATTTTACACAGCTTTGATTTATCTTTGAAAATTGCATTTTATTTTGTTATTTAAAGACTATAACCCTGTAGACACACAAAAGCAACTGCTTTTGATATTGAGACAAATGTGTATCTAACTGAAGGATGTCAAAGGTGTATTGGAAAGGTTACCTATCAAGTGAATGTAAAATGTTCTCCATGTAAAATGAACCTTTGGGACCAAATGACTTCAAATGGATTAGCTTCATGCTGTATTTTAAGATAGAAAGCTATCATTAACAAATATATAATATTTGTTCTCTAAGTTGATTTCTGGATCTTCATCTAATCTATTTTGTTAAACTGGTTCTAACAGAAGCAAAGCCTCTGTTCTGTTTTCCAAACACTCCCAGTCCTCTGGAATTTCTTCCACTAATCTAGAACAACTGCACAATTTCAGTTTGCCAAAACAGACGTTCAGTGGGTAACTCAGTTGGGCTCTATTCACAGTCCTTTAATAGCTTAAAATGTAGCAATCCAGGAGGAGTTATTCAACAAACACATTTTATCTTTAAATTGCAGGTTATTTGTGTTGTACGTATTAGTATAAGGAAATAAATTTGAAGCTTGATGTATTAAGAGCATATTTCTTAGGATGATATTTACACAGGTTAGTCTAAATTCAGTAGACATGGTTTTTGCATGCTATCAAAAAAAAAAAAAAAAAAAAAAAAAAAAAAAAAAAAAAAAAAAAAAAAAAAAAAAGGACAATATCTTTATTAGGTGAAGGTAGGCTGAGAAAAGAACCCCAAACAACAGGTGCTAAAAAATTCATTATTTTTTCCTATACTTACAGAAATTGTTGTTTGCCTACAACATAAAATTCTAATGAGCTACTAACTTTTACCCTTAAGCAATTAGAATCATACAATGATTTGGGTTGGAATAGACCTTAAAGACCACTTAGTTTGACCCTCACTGCTATTGCAGGAATGCTATCCAGTATATCAAGTTTCCCCAGTTTTGTGGACATGTTTGGTTTTCTGGGCTGTGGGTGCAAACTGCCAGGTCATGTCCAGCTTTTCATCCACCAACACCCCCAAGTCCTTCTCCTCAGGGCTGCTCTCAATCCATTCTCTGCCTGTGTTTGTGCTTGGAACTGCTCTAACCCAGGTGCAGGTCCTTGCTCTTGGCCTTGTTGAACTCCTCAAGGCTCACACAGCCCCAGCTCTCCAGCCTGCCCAGGTCCCTCTGGATGCAATCCCTTTCCTCCAGAGAGTCAGCTGCACCACACAGCTCAGTGCCATCCATGAAATTCCTGAGGATGCACTCAATCCCATTGCCCATGTCATCAAAGAAGATGTTAAACATTAGTGGTTGTCCTTGAATATGTCAATCTCTTACCCATGGCATTTAATTTAAATGGTTGCTTCTATAACCAACACAACAGCCCCTTATGTTGGATATATCGTGACTTTGGTGAGAAGAAAAATAGTGTAAGCCATTTAGGTTTAGAAATCCCTGGATCAAGAGCTGGGAACTCAACAGAACTCTTTTGTCTAAGTACAACTTGGCCCAAAAAATTCAAAAGTTACAGTGGAATTTATAACCCATAGCTCTGAGATTTTCAGTAACTGCATTTCTCTGAGTATATCTTAAGGTCCTTATGTTCAAATTAAAGAAGCAAATTTCATGAGGTGGTTATCTCCACATTAAATATTTACTGGTGAATAAGGCAAAAATGTTGATTGAAGTTTCTTGCCCCGGGTAAAGGTCTGAGGCCCAGAGGCAGGTTGTTTATCTGCAGATTCTGTCTGACTAATCAATGTTGGATAGTCCTTTCTAATGAACATGGAAAGCTGTTGCAGTAGAAGTGCATAATGAAATTATGTCACATAGGAATAGGAAAAGATGAATTTCATACTTCTGAATGTAAGTGCTTGAGTTTTTCTAATTTGTTTTTTACGTTTCCTTCCAAATGAATTCCCTAAGGTAACAGCAGGAATCTCCACCTGAGTCTTTTACTTACTATGTGAATTTGAAACCTAGATTCAGTGTTTTAATCATTGCAGGATTTTTCAGTATTTTTACATTTTTATAGAGCACTGTACAGATTATAAAGTTTCAAATAAGAATGGAGAATCCATTTAAACCTTATTTTATTTGAAATCCCCATAGAGTTACCATAAATTCTGGATGGTCTTTTTTGAGCCAGTGTGGGAATTCTGTGGTTACCAAAAGTGTTGAATTAACTTTTTTTTTTATTTTCTTGTTTTAGGCATTCATTTTCCTGCTGTCTCCTATGTTCAGCATACACTGTTATTAAAACAAAAGTCTTTTGACTTGAAAATGTACACTTACTGAGCTCAAAGAAATGAAGACATGTCCAGCAACTCTGTATTTCTCCCTGCCAACTAACTCAGCAGATGTTCTTCTTTTTCATAGATTGAACAATTCTTGGGAGTAAACAAGAAAGGAAGTGTCTTATTTAAATCTTTTCATGTGGAAAATAAGTTTCTCCTGGCTCTTTTNAAAAAAAGTTTTTCCTGGTTCTTTTTTTTTTTTTTTTTTTTTTTTTTTTTTTTTTTTTTTCACTTAGCAACACATCAGAACCAGGGATTGTTTCTAAAACAGGCAGACAAACATGATAATAAGAAAACAATATAATTCTGGACATACAGGTATGAATCTCCAGATTATTAAATGGAGGTATGACAATGTGGCACAGGCTGTGCTGTCTTGTGCTCAAGAGGGGATAACACACAATGTACTCCATAAGTATAATTAATGATGAGCCTCTTGGAAAATGTCTACACTGAAATGCCACAAGTTTCAGATTTAATGAAATACCATCTACAAATTGCAGCCTTGTTTTAAGCCAAGGTCAGAATATCCTTTAAAATTTGTACTTTTCCCCAAAACACCTGCAAAGATCTGCATCACATTCGTTTATAAGAATGAAGCAACTAAAAGAGAATAGCTGAGTGTCCTTTGCATAACAGAGAACGTCCTTCGGTTATTGCATTGCAGGAGGTGATTTTGTTACTGTAAATGTTGTAAAGGATTAAGCACCAACAGGGAATTTAAAATTATCATAAATTTTACTAACTCTCATTGTCTCACTCTCTTTGAGATGTGTTTTTGGGATGGGAACAAGCCTGAGGTGAAAACAAACAAACAAACAAAAAAAGTAGTAATGTTAAAACATAATAATACTGATGCTGGATTTACCTTNTTAAAACCTTTTATTTTTTTTTTTTTTTTTTTTTTTTTTTTTTTTTTTTTTTTTCACATTTCATACTTTAGAACATGACTGCTTGTGAAGTGGTAACAACAGAAAATCATTGTCTGTATGCATTTTTGTAAATGATCTCTGTGTGTATAAATAGCTTTGGATGTAGAAGTAGCTACTGGCAAACACCTAGCAGGAGAGAGGTAGACACCAAGGAGCTTGTGTTTGGAAGTTTCTCAAGGACTGCCAGTCCTTGCAACTACAGCCCCTGTTTAATCTGCAAGAACTGACAAAACCAGCACACCAAGAGCCTGCTCAATCTGTGCAAGGCCACAGCTGGGTTGTGGAGCTCAGGCTGCACCCAAAGGGGAGGCAGCTGTGGGCGAAGGATACGGAGATTCATGGACAAATGCGGGAAGGAGAAGCACTGCAGGACACTTTCTATAAATGAACAAGTAGCTGCTGGGAAATCAGCACAATCCACCCTTTCTGAGAGGGAAGTTTCTGTTGTCAAATCATGTCTGAGATTGAAAAGATTGCACTTGGGCTGCTCTCCAAATGGATAACTGCAAGTAATGTGTGTGTCTGTGAGTGTGACTGAGCACCACAAACAAGTGGATGTGTTGTGTGACTATTTAGATTTTATTAATAACATTAATAAGCTCTATTAATACTGCCTCAGTGAAGAAAATGTTTAGGTTCCCATATGATGAAAAAGAAATTTACAGCAATCTCCTCCACACCAAAGACAAACAAAGACAGCAAAAGTGGATAAGGTACCCTACAGGATGACAGGAATTAAATTCTACATGCAAAGCTCCCAAATAGACGTGTATGCAATAGTTGATAGAAAAAATCATATCAGAAAAGTCTATAGCTTAATATATGTCACTTTGTGGGGTAATCTGTGTTGAAAACCCTAAAAAAGAAAGCACTAGCAATCTTCTTCTGGTCTACCTTTCTCTTGGACAAGGACAAGCTAGGAGCGGCAGGCAAAAAAAAAAAAAAAAAAAAAATAATATTTTTCNAAAAAAAAATATATATATATTTGCCCAAATCCAGAATAATAAGGATTTATGAATTCTAACTTAATCTACAACACAAAAAGTGTTCCCTGAATATGAAGTTATATGTATGCATGTGTACTTTGATCACAATGTTGATTCAAGGGCCTTCTTCCCTCCATAACTGTACTTAATTTAATTTTTTTTTAATCATAAGAGTTGTGGACTGTGAATGGAATAACAAATTTATGTGAATGCCAAAAAATCCAGGACCCCTCCATCCACGAAAGGTCAGTGCTCCAACAATGATGAGAGTTAAATCACAGAATCATAGAATTGTTAAGGCTGGAAAAAACTCTAAAATCATTGATTCCAAACACTATGTGGATCTTGACTGTAATTTATTACTGACAAATGCTGTCCTAAGGCCCTTGGCACTAGAAGCTGCAGAATACGAGCAATAAAATAAACTTTACCATTTTGAAAGTTCTTTTGTTGACTCTTTTTTCTATTTTGTGGGTATTACTAATTTTACAAAATATTATTTTTTAAAAGACTAGCTTGTTTTGGTTTTTTTGGTGACAAGCTGAGCTGAGAGTGATCGTCCAATGGAAAGCTTGTCCAAGAATAGAAATAAATGATAAACCAGAGGTTTTGACATGCTTGGTAGAAACCCAAGATACAATTCATTACTGGAGAAGGTGCTGTGCACAGTTTGATGCTTAAGTGACCCAACAATGACTCAGACTCAGTCAGTAATGGAGGCTGGCAGAGTTTGGAAGATGGCAACAGGAATTCAACATAATAGGACATGCTGACGGCAGCTTGCTGCAAAATTAAATGCCCTGGTGCCTGCACTGATGTGATCCAAGAAGCACAGTCCAAAGGCACAAGCTGATCTTAACACCCAGATCTGGACTGATACAGTCACTTGGTGGTGTCATTGGTGTTTGGCTCAAGGCTGTTCATTGTTCACTGGAAGGAATTCAACATCTGTTAGAATGATCTTGCATTTAACTAGTAGAAAAATGCCTCAGCTGCTAGAAGAATGAAACTTTTCAAAGCATGCTGCTATGAATCAGGATTGTTTCTGCACTAGATGGGCATTTAGAGTTCTCTGGTGCGTGCATTACTGGCATCATTATCGTGATTATCAGTGCCTACTTGGCTCATTTATTTGAGGATATAAATCTGTGTGCTTATGCTGACTATTCATTGAGCATACAGGAATATGTCAGGGCATAAAATTTGGCCAATCATTTTTATAAGGTTAAAATAGTTTTTCAAAGTGATTGACTCATGTCACCAAATTATAATTAAAGATAAAAAGTTTTAAAAGCAATTTCCTGCAATTTGAAATATCCACTGGTCAGAACCTTCCCAAACTATGAACTACATGCTTTAGCCAGGTTTTTATACTGTGCCCATGAGTCTGAGGATTAACTGTGACCCAGAGTCAGGATGACTTTCACAGGCCTCACTACATGGTTCCATCCCCTGGTGCCTGTTCCTCAGCAGGAACATCTCTGTCCATGTTGCCCATGTTGTAGACTCTGACAGCATGTTATAGCTGCTGCAGTAGGAAAATCAATTCCATGTTGCCTTTTGCAGTTTCTACAGTACAGAAGTGGAGGTGCTCCTTCACAGCATCTTAGAAACCCCCACAAAGGAGCAGAACTATCTGAGAAAAGGTTTGGTTGCACACTTGGGTGGCCCATGTTGATTGGCCATGATCAATCAAGTTTATTTAGAATAGAATTTGTTACAGGAGGAGAAGTCCAAATCTATTTTCATTCCTTATTCTCAAAAAAAAGCACCTAAGAAAAAATCCACTGCTGCCACCACCACTGCCAAAAACAAAGTATCCCCCACTCCTTTTCAATAATAATTATTGGTTAATTTTGTCCTTAAGATGGAAATTAATAATTTAAAGCTGGTATCTCTAGACTTTAAAGAGTTCTTAACCCTTCCATTTTTGAGTTCTACTGAAGTTGTTTGCTTGTAGGCCTTTTTGGAAAGAAGATCAGGAAAAGACAAAATGTTATTAAATATTTATTGTAACTAGTATTCTAGATCTTGGTCTTGGTAGATTTGGGTCAAAATAGCAAACTGAATTCCTGCTGTATTTCTTAGTCTTGCCTGGGCTCTAAGTCACCTTATTTTGGGAAGCAGAAGCTTAATTCTTGCAGTCTCACTTCTTATCAGTCCAGAATGAATAGGTAACTTGTCCCTTTCAGTGCAGCACTGAAGTGATTTAGGAGGAGGAAAGTAAAAGGATTAAGTTCTTAAAGGATAAAAAATACAGAGTATACTGTTGTCATGATCTGTAGAGTTACCTGGTCTATGGGTGTGTAGAGATTGGTGTGATGAGTTTTTTAGGATTGCATAGTGAATGAAAACAGGGAGACTTGTCTCCTCTAATTTGCTATAGTTTATCACAAATTATCACAAACAAAAAATCACCACTAGCAAGTATAGCTATAACTAGTAAAGTAAATAAATCTCTCTCTCAAGCTGTCAGCAATCAATAATATACTAGTATGTCAATAATCAATTGCAGAATTTTTTTTTTTTTTAAATTAGGTCACCTTCATGACTGGTTACATCAACTGCTGCATAAAAAGAAAATGTAACTAAGTAAGGGAATCTCCAGAATTTTTAATAAAATTTTATTTTCAAAATGGAGGAGTATGGGGGTTATCTCATAACCTCTCAGGGTCCAGCCCGGATCAGAGTTGGCTGAAAAATAATCAGTGAGACAGCATGGTCAGGAGTGTCTTGAAAAATCAAAGGGCTTAATAAGATAACTGAAATAATACAAAACAATCTACCAAAGCTGAACATAGTGTAAGAACAGGTCCCACACCTGCTAAAACACCTTGAGAATTACCCTGGTTCCTTTGTTCTGTCCCTTCTTCTACTTAATGATCAAGGATGGATCTATTGGAAAACTGCCAATAGAAAGGGGTAAAGGTTTTGGTGAACAGTCACAAGGTCCAACAGGTGCTCATCTCCTGGCATTGAGCCAGTTACAAAGAGACAAACATAAAACTTTCCAGTTAAACTTCCTAAAAAGTCAAGAAGTAAATCAAAACCCTTTCCTCATAGAGAAATGCCCACTTGGTAGTGGGAGGTGCATTACTACATAGGAGAATAAGAAAGGTCGAAGAGGAATTTTTCTCTGGATGTAAGCGTCCTATAGCTGCAGTTCTTGCAGCCTTTTAAGAAACATGTATATTGTTGATGATGCAGATTTTTTTTTTTTTTTCTGTAACTGCTGACAGCTGACCTGTCCATCAAAAGGTTATAAACTCTGAGAGTAATATTTCTGGTCATGATTTCTGAAGTGGACAACAAGGAATATTGACAGGGGTGTTTTTACATGGTCACCCCCAGATAAACTAATTATGTGGAATATATGTGAAAGAGATTTCTTCACTGTGATTTTATTAATCATAGATTTCTTTTGGCCCTTTTCTCTTCATAGCCCCGAGGACAGCATATCAATGTTCAAATCACCAGCACTAATAAAAAACTTAAAAATAAAATCAAGGTTGGTAAGGAAAAAATAAAAATAATACTCAGTAAAGTTTATAGCATTATCTATCCCACTATCAAACATTAAGAATATTTAATCTTCTGATTTTTACATGTTTCTGTGTGCAAAAGACAAGCCATAGATTCTGCAAACTACCCAGTCTCCTAGATTAGAAAAAATAATACTGCTCTTGTTGTCTTCTTGAAGGCAAATAAGAAATTGGAAAGCCTGAGAACAAAGTTACCCTCAAAACTGTCCTCTCAAATATGTAAAGGCAAAAGAAAAAAACAGAAAGAGTGAGGAAAAGCTACAAAATTTTTGATATTTTGAAGAGTGAGGGAAAAGCTATAAAATTTTTGATTTTTTGAGGTCAAAGGAAGTTTTATCATTCTACTGACTGCTTGTAAATCCAGAAATTTGTTTTATCTTTTATATAAAATTTATATTTCAATGAAAACACAAAACTAGAACACCCTATCTGTTTTCCTTACTACAGACAGGGGATAGGTAGTGTGTTCAGAATGTGTGTTAATCATTTTCCATTTGTTGTATTTCCTCTACTAAGATTTTATTTTGGCATTCTTTATATTTGAGTTATCTGAACATTAAAATTGGAGAAAAAAAAAAAAAAAAAGAAAAAGAGTAGCAACTGTAGACAAATAAAGAGAAAGATAAGATAGGGAAACACAGCAACAACTGATATATCAGTTCCTGATTGTGGTGGTAGGATCTGAAAAACAGATAACACAGTGGCCCACAGTGATGTAGGACATGTTCCAGGCCAACATAACTAGAGGACACACTGTGCAGGAATGTTTAAATAGAGAACTCTGAATACCCCACAATATCTTCAAGGCTTTTTGTACTATCCTTTAAGCTTCCTCTCATTAATTAGTTAAACATACTCATTGCACACATACTTTGCTTTCCAGGACAGATGTGTGTCTGCATGAAGTTATATATTTATGTACAACAAAACAACCTGAAAGTATCTTTCTTGCTTTCTGTGAAACAATTTAGTTGGTAAATAGTTATTATTAAGAAGGGAGATAAACAGTAATAAATGGAAAGTTGAGATGAGGCTAAATGTTGATGTGATTTTGGTTAAGTAAAATATTATTTGGATTATCTTGTAAAAGGCTCTTGATTTAAAGAAAGATATTTTATACATAAAAAGTAACATTTAGCTATAGGTCAGGCACCAAACTGAGAAATTTAAGGTGCTGTCTCTGCTGTGAGGTTTAGATGACATTTATGTCTTCTCTGAGTGCTCAAATTTCTGATACTGGATTAAATGTGGTTTTGTGTCCCAGGAGTTGCCTTTTGTATTCTTAAATTTCCTCTATCTCTGTAAAAACAAGATTTGATCCTCTTTGGATTCATACTCTCGCTGCACTTACATTATTTCCAAATAGATTGGTAATTCTTTGTAATTCCTCAAGTATGACAGCAAAACCTGCCAACAGAAACCTAGTGGTATTCCCAACATAAATATTTGCCATCTGGATTGATCCCTGACTGACTTCATTCAATCCCACAGCTCAGCCTTATTTTGAGCAGGAGATTGAACTAAAAACTGCCTGAGATAATTTCAACTCAAATTACTTCATAGTCACAAGGGCTCCTGTGCCTGTTCTAAACCTGTTCTAAATTACTTAAAATAAAATATTTGCAGGAGGAAGAAAAAAGTGTCCACAGACAATAGATTAAATACTCAGATTAATTATGTGTCTGTGTTATGGAAACTCACATTTTGATCACATAACAAATGCAAGAGAGTTTGTGTAGCCATACTTGAATTAAAACCTGCCCATATGTACCCAGGACACACAACACAGAAACCTGTTCTGGAACAGGAACTTACCCATTTTTCTCAAGGAACTATAAAATTGACAGCACCCATATTCTATATAAAATCTTTTTTGTTCTTGCAACAGAAGTGGCATTTGCAACACACTCAAGGCTGACTAAAACTTCCCTTTTTGAGTATAAACCTTTTCTCAAACTCCATCCAAAAAGCGGTGAAGTCTTTTTGGATATGATGTGGTTAAATCCTTTATAATCTGTTACCATCCCATTTTAGGCCTCCACAGGAAGTCCATTTTCTTATTCAGTAATATTCCTATTGGGAAACAAAGGTATTGCTTAGCTAACCTAATTTTAAAGCACATCTACATTTCTGTCTCCTTTGCAGACACAGCTGCATAAAGAAGTTCAATAATGTCAGAAAAAAATAACTAACATTTAATGGTTAAAAATATTAATTATGGCAGTTAGCCCATCATTTTAATCTAACACAAATTTTACAGCTTCAAACAAAGAAAAATAGGTTTTAGACAATCATAACCTCTGGTAGAAGTAACAGAATATGAAAAGGAAAAATACGGGCAGCTTCCTCATCAAACTGCTAAGTCACAGGTAAAGGTCTGATAGAAAATATTTCTGGTGAAAGTGGAAATAACACAGATCATATAAGCTGATCGGAAAAAATGATGAGCCACAAGATTATTTTATAGAAAAATCAACTTGAGTGTCTTCTCCATATTCTGCAGCAGCCATGCAAGGGCAGACATTGGTTTATGAGACCACCTGAGTTGTCTATAGCTGCCTTCACTACTGAATCCTATCTTTACCAGCCACAGCCTTGGCTGTCTATGGTTCTGTTTTGTGTGAGCTGTTGAATGCAGCATCTTGCCTGTGGGAGCCAGTGAGCCTGGTCCTGTCAGAATGTTCTGTATGTGTTTGTGTGTCTGTCTCTGGACCCTGTGCCCAGCCCCATTACTGCTGGGACCTGCAGGAGGAAAAGCAGCAGCTCTGCCTGGGGAACCGGGCTGGGCTCCCGCAGCTGGGCAGGGGCAATCTGGGACAGAGGAGGTGGCCACTCTTATTTCCAGTGGTCTAAAGAGCTAAGCAAAACAACCAAAAAATGGCAAAAATCAAAGCTGACTAGTTAAGCTTGCTGTGGCTGCCTGTCAGTCATGTGGAGTACTGTGATGCTGGTTAAGTGTTAGAAATGGAGGAATGTGCAGTTATGAGTTCACACATTCACTGTCTGGCACAGTCTTTTTCCCATTGCTCAAAAGTATTGACTGCACAGAACTATTTTTCAGCTCTTTTTCTCAAGTTTCTGAGAGACATTACTCTTTGCAGATAAAAGGCTCTCTAAAATAATCTGTAATACTTGCACTCAGCTGACAGAGAGGGTGGTAAGAAGCAGTAAATGTGACTGTGAAAGAAAGAAAATGGCCACTGATTTTTTTTTAGGTTTTTTGTTTTGTTTATTTTTAACTTGGGACTATTTTCTTCATGTATTTTTGCCTTCTTTTGTGGAAGAAAAATAAATAACCTACATGTAAGAATTTCCATCAACGGTGGCAACGGTGTTTCCAAATCAATTTTAGTACAACAGCCTAAAAAGAGGAAGTCGACAAATTTTCTGCTGCATTTATGTGTGAGTTAGAGCCCAAAACCCTGGGGCATACTATTAATACATACAGGAGAGAGATTGGTGGATCTGATTAATTCACCATAGAAATTTCAGATTTGCAATGGATGATGGTGAATTTTTGACATCTACATGTCTACATCACAAATTCTGTATTGTTCCATAAGTCAGCAGTATGGAGGACAAGAATGCTGTGATTTATCTCAAAATAATGTCATTAGAGAGTCAAAATAAGTCGTGGAGAATTTGAAGTCAATACTCTTTGAGAGACAATTATGACATTTCTTCCAAGATTTGTATTAGAAGTAGAGACAATAAAAATGCTCTTTTATTTGGGTCATTTCTCCACCTGTCCACTGTACCTACAACTCTGGTTAGGGCCTACAGTGGGCATAGAAAACAGCTAATACTCCAAGGGCTGTGCAGGCTATAAAATCTTATAAAATATTTTAAAATTATTGTACCTACTAGAGATCTCTATTTATTCATTTTAAAGTAGTCATGTTTGTATTTAACATAACACAAAGAGAACTTGGTATTTTTTATATCCTTTTCTTAGCTGAATTGTCTGAAGAGGGAGAAAGTGAACCTGAACTTCCTGACAGAATTTCTCCTGTACACAGCTTTTTCTTCCAGTGTGTTGTGTAACACAGTCCCTCTTCTGAGATCAAATCCATTAAATATTTTTCCTTCAGAAAATAGCCAAATATCAAACTCCTAAGATCACTACACATTCTATTTTGTCTGTGTTCCGTCCCAGAACGTTTGCAAGTAATGAACATCACAGTCCTTGAAAATGGTCATTTGCCATTAGTGATTGGCAGTTTGACCTTTCACTTCAAAATAGCTTGTCACTTCTTACCGTAAATCCATGAATGTCACTCTCCACGTCATTTCAGACTCTCATTATGACTAATGGGTGGCATAGCTGTAAACAGCTTTCTGTTCTCTGGAATTCCATTCCATTCCATTCCATTCCATTCCATTCCATTCCATTCCATTCCATTCCATTCCATTCCATTCCATTCCATTCCATTCCATTCCATTCCATTCCATTCCATTCCATTCCATTCCATTCCATTCCATTCCATTCCATTCCATTCCATTCCATTCCATTCCATTCCATTCCATTCCATTCCATTCCATTCCATTCCATTCCATTCCATTCCATTCCATTCCATTCCATTCCATTCCATTCCATTCCATTCCATTCCATTCCATTCCATTCCATTCCATTCCATTCCATTCCATTCCATTCCATTCCATTCCATTCCATTCCATTCCATTCCATTCCATTCCATTCCATTCCATTCCATTCCATTCCATTCCATTCCATTCCATTCCATTCCATTCCATTCCATTCCATTCCATTCCATTCCATTCCATTCCATTCCATTCCATTCCATTCCATTCCATTCCATTCCATTCCATTCCATTCCATTCCATTCCATTCCATTCCATTCCATTCCATTCCATTCCATTCCATTCCATTCCATTCCATTCCATTCCATTCCATTCCATTCCATTCCATTCCATTCCATTCCATTCATTCCATTCCATTCCATTCCATTCCATTCCATTCCATTCCCTCTGACGTATATAATATGGCTAATACATTTCTGAACCACTGTGGATTTAGTGCTTTAAAAAAAAAAACAAAACAACAACAAAAACTCCCAGTCCTTTTGCCCCTTAGAATCTTAATTTAATCTAAGTTTTGGTGGCTCAGACATTAAGTTCAAAATATTTTAGTGACCTATGACCTCTGCTCCCTAATTTAAACAAACTTTCTCGGCAGTGATTGAAACTTGAACTGCCTGTAGTGAGAAAATTCTTAAGAAGAAGAAAATTATTAAGAGATGTGAACATTATTTCACACCATCTGACTGCATTCTGGGGCATTTGGTGTGAAATATCACACTGTGTTTACACCAGTGTAAGTGCTGCATGTGGAATTGTATCTTTCAATATGCACTGAACCAAGAACAGAAGTATTCAAATCTGGCCACTAGGACTGAGCACCATTTTTGTTCTCTTCAATATTTTGTGCAACATAAAAATTAAAGTGATACCCTGGCTTTATCCCACCACCAGAGTCACCAGTTAGTCAATGGATGGTGAATCTGATTATTGAATGTGTTTAAAAGCTCCCATTTGGGAAGAAAACCAGTAGACTGAAACTTCTATACAGAGGATGATCTGTTCCTTGGTACAGTTGCTTTGAGTGTTGAATGAAGGGAGTGTTCTGTTAGTGTCACCGAATTTCAGCCTTTTACTTTGTTTGGTGATTTAAATTACACCTCAATGGGAATCATGCATTATGTCATTGTTCTTCTTGTCACTGTTGCTGTTGTGAAATTTGAAATAAAAGTCTTGTGCTCTTTAACTGCTGGAATAAAATAATTCTGGAAAAAAACCACCAACACCAACAAAACCCCAAGAAAAGAAGATGTGGCATAACATAATGCAATTTGTTCCAATCCCTATGTAAGACTCAACTGAATAGCACAGGACAGCCAGTGAATTGATCTTTCTGATCTCCACTAAAATAGGGAGAAATATTCCAGAGTTATTGACTTTAAACTACTTGCAGCTGCACAGGCTCTGTGTGCCATGCAGTAAATGCCGAGGTTAACACATAAACAGAATTTGATACTCAAGGTGATGGTTTTTCAGAGACATTTGGATCGTGCAGTAAAACCTCATTTACACTGATATCCTTGAAAAAGTTCTCACAAAATATTTGTTCATCTGAGTGGCTTAACCCAGATGCATGTGCATCCCAGCTGTGCTATTTGACTACCAAAGAAACAGGAAAGATACAGATCAATGTGTTTAATAAAGGAATCCCTGTAGGATAAAATATTCCATGAATCCATTATATATATATATATATATATATTTTTTTTTTAAACTTGAATAGCAAAGGGTGAATTTGCTGCAAAGACCAGGTCTCTTTAAAAAAAAAAAAATGAAGTTACCTGTGGGGAAAAAGTGATACATTCAATTTTCATTTAAAAATTTATTTATCGGTAAATACAATAAGTTGAATGAAACACTTTTGGGCACATTCCACAAAACACATGCAACAAGTGGTGGTTTTCTTGAGAGCTGTGTCTTTTCATGGAATCAGTGTTTCATATCTAATGTGAGGAGATGTCTTAAAAGAGTTAGTTCTGTAATGAGTACATTTAGTACTTATTTTCTTGCTGGAAACATGAAAGATGTCCAAGTATTTTACTCAATACAAAAAATTGAGGGAATAATTCAGAAATGAGCTGAATACCATTCCAATATCTACTCACATCTATTTCCCTCTATAATAACTTCATATGCATTAGAAAGATAATAATGTTTTAAGTCATATTTCCTCACAAACTGTGGTGCTATAGGATTTTATAACACAGTATATGTCACATGATCCTTTCTATTACTTACATAATGAAATACATGACACTCTGGATTAAAACACCATTTAGTAGTAAATCTTTTTAGATGATGGTTTTAAAAATTAGTTCACTTAAGATCTTTTTATTTAGTCAGGAAATTTTTTTTTAATTTTCTTTTAATCTAGTGAGGAATGAAAATGCAGTTTTGAATGTAAAAAAGGCCCCAGGAAATGGAGACAAGGCAAGGGGAGAACATTTGCAGAGTAAAAGTGGCCATGTCCTGGGGAGTGAAGTTCACAGGAGAGAGTAATGAGGATGATTCCACTTTCAAGGCAATGTTTCTGAGGCACATCAGACACAGGGATGGGCATCTATGTCAGGACAGCTCCTGACAGAAATCACCCATCTGTTAATCTGTGTTCTGTCTCTATAGTGGCCCAGAATCAAGCTGACATAAATGAAATGGCAAATTCATGGAAAGAAGTAAAGGTCATGGTATAAGGACTGCAAGAGTTCACACAGCTATGGCAAGAATGAGTCTGGATTAAAGTGGAAGCTGCTGTGTCTCAATTTGCAGAACAGGGTCAAGGCCTGGTCTCTGGCCCTCAGAGCCAATTAAAAAGCACAGGTCAAAGACAGGATAAATGTTGTTTTCCAAAGCTCCATCCCACTTCTGGGAGCAATTTCTTCCAAAGCTGCCTCCTAACTGTGCCCAGGCATGGACTGTGAGAATGAAAAAATCCTCTCTGGGTTTTCAGGGATCAAAAGAGCAGGGCTAATCCCCTTCCCAAAGAATTCTGCCTTGTCTACTTTGTGCTGTCACCAGGGCACAGAGTAACCACCGGTTGTTTTTACTCCATGTGGGTGAATTGCCCACTCCTCATTTCTACAGGTTCTGTAAAGGTGACAGGATATTGCTACAGCCTCCAATCCAGCAGGAGAAACTGAGTCCCTTATGCATGTGGAGATTGGCTGTTCCCAGCACTGATCACACAGACTTGCTTTGTTTTGCAAAGTTTTTGAGGCCTTGCCATTAAGAAAACACAGGAAGTAAAATGACAGACATATCTAGCTAATTGTGGTGATTCAAAAGTACTGTGGAAAGTCTTCTTGAACAACCAATCATCTAATATGTTGCCAAGAAAATTATTCACTCCTGTATGTTGAAAGCGTGTTTTTAGACTACATGAACTCAAAATATTACCTTATTTTTAGGAACTTTGTTATAATTTTCCCATATAATTTTGCCTCTGTTCTACTTTCTGTTTTCTCCTTATCTTCCTCTGTTCCTGAATAAATTTGTCTGTCTGTGTTCTCTCCTAGTTTTCATTTTTAAGCCTGTCCTAGATGGGTCAAAAACTCAGACACATAATCCTCTGCTATTTAAACAAGGTCAAAATTAAGCAACATAAATTTCCTGTGATTAGAATTAGTTTCCATTGCTTTAGCCAAACCTCTTGAGGGCAATCAAAACCATTAAAACGAATTGATGCAAAATTAATACTATGGAAAAGGATTTTGTTTTTTTAAATCACCAAAGTCTTTATTTTGAAACTCCCCACTGCCTTCTATTAACCTTTTGCTTCCTTCTCCTGAATTTATAGCATCTTTAAAGAATCAGTTAAGATATTATTTAATTCACTGATACACAGGGAGTAGGCTTAGTTCTATTCTTGTTAAATAGTTATTTTCTCTGTCCAAGGAAATAAGTGAGACTCATTTCACTCTTGGAGTGAAAATAGTGCACAAGGGTATCAGAAAAAGATTCCCCTAGAAGTGCTAAATCCCAAATTGCTCCCCTAAATCAAGAACAACAATTTGAAAGCATTCATCAATGTCTACCATTTTCTTAACACAAACCTTCTGATCCCTTTTGACGAAGTAACATGCAGGGTTCTAAACAGAGAGAAGGCTTGGCAGTGAGAGGGGCACTGCTGTGTTTGCTGCCTTCTTTCAGCATCTGCATTTTCTCTTGTTGCTATCGCCCACTGTGTCATATTTTTCTTTAAACATTATTACAATAATCCTGCTATTTACATGCTGCTATAGTCATGTCGAGTCCTGTTGAATCCCATGGGACCACATATCTCATGTTTACTAATGAGGATTTTGATTAAAAACTATATGGGACAACCATGAGGAAGGAATACTGGTTCCAGTGACAATGAGGAAAAAAATATGATGGGAATTTAACCATTGCATTTCACAGAGCCTAAGTCTCTTCTCACCAGGTAAGAAGGTTGATCTCAGGACTGTATACAGATGTGCACATACACCAAGATTTGCTGGAGGACACCCAAATGGAAAGCAGCTTGGCAGAAAAGGACCCAGGGTTCTGGTAAACACCAAGCTGGACATGAACCAGCAAAGTGCACTTCTGCAAAGGAGGGGAATGGAATCTTCTGCTGCATCAGATCAAGGATTGCCAGGAGCCTGAGGGAGGGAGTCCCCAGCAGGGGAAGACCTCTTAGAGTGAGTCCAGAGTAGGCTACCAAAATGATCAGAAGATTGGAGAACCTCTCCTATGAGGAAAGGCTGAGGGTATTGGGATTATTCAACCTGGAGAAGAGAAGGCTTTAGGATGACATAATTGCAGCCCTTCCATATTTAAAGGGAGCCTGTAGGATGGGGTGGGACTTTTTATCAGGGCTTGAAATGACAGGACAAGGGAGAATGCTTCAGACTGAAATAAAGTAAGTTTGTATTAGATAATAGGAAGAAATTTTTAAATGGGAGGGTAGTAAAGATTAGGTAACCTAGGGAAGCTATGAACGCCTCATTCCTGGAAGTGTTTAAGGCCAAACTGGCTGGAGTTTGGATCAGTCTGGTCTAGTGGAAGGTGTCCCTGCCCACGGCAGAATGGTTGGAACAAGATGGTCTTGAAGGTTCCTTTCCAATCCAAACCATTCTGTGATGGATGGATGGATGGATGGATGGATGGATGGATGGATGGATGGATGGGC
>WEIU01006576.1:11356-30735 GCA_013389925.1 Aegithalos caudatus | reverse complement strand
ATGGATGGAAGAAGGAAGGAAGGAAGGAAGGAAGGAAGGAAGGAAGGAAGGAAGGAAAATGTTAAGACACAAAACCATGTTCGTTTCCCCATAGGAAGAAAAAATAAAATGAAAAGGCAAAAAATGTTGTTAAAGATATCCATGAAATAGAAATTCCTTTCTTGAAAATCCCCCATGTCTTTAGGATCCATAAACTCAACAATAAGTTTTGTTTCACTCTTTCCTGTTAAAAGATTCCTTTGTAAATCCTTCAGGCTGATAGCTGGAGAAACCCATTTGTGGTCCAAAGCAAGTTCTGGATAAACCACAGGTTCCTTGGGCAGCAGATTCCCTTCCTCATTGGAAATGCTATGACATAAAGGATTTGACTTCTGCTTCCAATTAGTCTGAAGGGAAATGTTTGATATATTTCACAAGATGTGGGAGTATTTTTAGAACAGAGACCTCCACCATGGCAGCTGCCAGCGCCTTTTGACAAAAAAATTGATAATATTTTGACATCTGACATCTAGACAGACAGCAAGGCAGCTGCAGTATCCAAACACAATTTTGAGCTGATGTGACACTTGCAGATAAGGGCATCAACAGTGATTTGTGAGTCGATTCACATTCACTGAAACTCTGACTGTGCCAGAGATATGTTGACACAAAGAGATCTTGCCCCCCTGTTACAAACCACTGTGTTTTCACTCTAGATTAATGCATTATCCTAAACTTCTTTGGGCAGCAGTACCAGAACATCCAGTAGATATATTTAATGTGCTAGGAGAATATATTCTGCCAGAGTGACAGCCTGAGAGAGGCAAGGCTGAAATAACTCCACGTGCCCAGGCCCAAGCAGGAGTGACCTGGCTGATACACAGGTCAAACACACACAGAGCACCCACATGAACACACAGCACCAAACCCTCATCCTGCTCTGCTCTCTGGCAGAGCAGGATTGAGGCCCACTGTATGATAATTTATAGATCTAAATCCATGCAAGGGGGATCCCTCCAGCAGTGGAGCTCAGATCTTTCCCATGAGCTGCCCCTGGGTCCCAGCCTGTCCTGCACCTGGATGTACAAAAAAACTTCAGGGAGAGTGGCTGGACACAACCCTTCCTCTGAGTCCCTAAATTGTGTTCCCACCTGTGATTGTGCAGATGGGACTTTGGTGGGCTGATGGCTCATGGGATGACTCTGGGAGAAGGTAGGACATGGTCTGCCTGTAGTGACGTGGGGGTTGGCCCCTTATCCCAGGTAAAAAGTGACAGAACAACAGGAAATAACCTCAAGTTACATCAGGGGAGGCTTAGACAAGATATGAGGAAATTTTTTTCATTGGAAGGTTTGTAAAGCCTTGGAAGAGTTTGCTCAGGGAAGTGGCAGAGTCACCATCTCTGGAAGTGTTCAAAAAACTTGTGGCACTTGAGGACACTTGAGGTTTAATGGGGAACGTGGTGATGGTGCTGGGTTGAGGATTGGACTTGATGACCTAAAATCCCTTTTCCAACCTTAATGATTATACAACCCCGTGATATTCAGTCTCTGTCCTTCATATCCTGGATCTCATTAAGGTTGAGATGATCTCATTTTTCATTCTATAAGGCTGTCATATGACTTATATGTGTGCCATATTTCATACAGACATGGTTTTTATAGTGGGCATGAGGAGCATGCAGGAAGGAAGGTTTTTAAAGGGCAGTGACATCTTAATATTAAAGTAATCACAGAATGTTTTCTTCTATAGCTGTAATTCAACATTTTTATGGGTCTTTTCCCCCTTGGTATTTCTAGCATATTTTTTTTTTTCTTTGCAAAAATATATATGACAGGCTTTACTGGAGGAAATTTGACAGCCTAAGATATGCCAGGGGCAGGCATCACTACTAGAAAGAACATAATTTCAGAAATTTGAATATATTAGACAAGCCAGCATAGTCAAAAAAAAAGAAAAAAAAAAAGAAAAAAAAGAAAAAACAAAAAACAAAAAAAAAAACCAAAAAAAACAGAGATGGAATGGGGATGCAGTGATGCAGTGTTGGATATGGTCTTAGAAATATTAGGTGAAGGGAAAAACAGCACACTCTCACAGCCATGTGCCAGGTCATCTTCTCTCCCATTAATCAATAACACCTTGGCATGACTCTCACAATCAGACTGCTCTTGTCTTCAGGTCTCCTACAGCCTCCTGTTACTACTCACCTTTTGTCAGCTCACCCTTTCCTTCCAGCAAATTTTGTGTCATAGACCTGACTGCAACAGGACCAGGATGTGAGGAGGGAGAGCTGGGCAGAGGAACTATAATTTTTTTTTTTTTTTTTTTTATCTTTAGTTTAACTCAAGAAATTAAGGCACACAAGATAATTGTAGGACTTGGCAGATGTCATAGCTGTCCTCATCCAGCTTGCTGCCCATTGGATCAGACAGGGCAGCTCAGAAGCAATAAGGAACTGGGATGTAAGGAAGAGTACCCACTTCAGATGTTGTATTTGCATCCCCACTTTATGTTTCTCTATCTTCCAGCAGAACTCATTCTCCCAGCCCCAATTTCAGAAGCTGTCCTTTTAATCAACTGACACTCAAGAAATATTCAGCACTATAAGTAATTGCATAATCTTATTGAAGCTCTGATCATTTTTTTTCTCTCTCTCTAAAAAAAGCAGTTCATTGTGTATATATAGAAATAAATTAAAACAAAAAATAATATTCTTCAATAGCCTCCAAGCCAGCTGGATGATTTGTATTGACTAAGTATGCTTAACATTTTTGATAGAATATATGTTAAAAAAAGGCAGTAAAATAAAGTAAATGGCATAAGGTACTTAATCTTGTATTTTTTTCCAATTTTCTAAGGCTGGAGTGGGATTAACTAAGAGAAACACAATAGGATGGAGTTTTTTTAATAGATGTGGAAGGTTCCCTGCCCATAGCAGTGGGGTTGGAACTAGGGGATTTTTATGATCCATTCCAAACCCACATCATTCTAGGGTTCTATTATTCTATGTATTTATGATCTCACCAAACAGTGCTCTTCATTAAACAAATAAACACAGTGGGTATTTGCTGTAGTTTTGTGTTTATTTACATCCCAGATAAATTAAAGACCATTTTGACAGGACCTTCAAGTCCTCTGGCAGTCATATGCCTTGATTAATCATATGTAGTGGCCAAAGAGCATGTGGGATGAAGTAATTTCATACCAATCACTACCCATTATTTAGGAATACTTTGACATGCTGCCTTATCTGTCCCATCAGGGACGGCAGGGTGAGAGAGAGAAGGATCACTCTGATATGTGTTGCAAGATCTGGTGAAAATCACAGGCACATAGAACATGACCATAGAGATAAAACATTACCAGAGAAGATTACATTTTTTTTTTTATTAAAAGCAGTGGGGACTGATAAAGCTATAGCAGTAAAAATCTGGTTTGAAATTAATAACTATTCCTTCTTTCATGGCAGTGTGAAGGATTCCCCTTTTGTGAAAATCAGGGGTAGGATTCAGACTTATGGATTGGTTTCACCGCTGGAAGAATTCTTGGCCTAAACCTGAGGTCCTTTGTAATCTAAAAAAGGCTCTGATGTCCAGGCATGACCCCACATCCTGCAGTCCTCACAACTTCTTGTCCCTCAAGGTTGGCCTCTGTATCATGAAATACAAAATCTTTGGGTTCCCATAATAGCCCTTTCATTCCACAGGGGAGGTTTACAAGCCTTCTAATCCTCTGGTCAAATAACCTTCCTGCCCTCCCTCTCCCACCATCTCACAACCCTCCTATTTGTTGGAGATATTAAATATTACTGGGTCAAGTGATACAGGATCTCTTTACTTCACCCCTTAATTGATTATGGCTTAATTTTCTCATTAAATAGGTCCCACTTCATGATCACAGAAACAGAATAACAGAATCACTGGAAGGGACCACAGTGGGGTCATCTAAATTCAAGATGTTTGGACACACATATTTCACCAGGGAAGTAGTCTGATATAGAGAAAAAAAGGGATAGGACAAGGTGAAATAAGGTCATATGCAAAGGATTGGTAACAGCAGAAGAAAATGAAAAGAATAATAATAAAAAAAAAAGTATGTGGTTGGGTTTCCACTCAGGAGAACTCTCAGAGTAATGTGAGTATACCCATTTCCAGCCATTTCAGGGCTGGATGCTATTGAGCAATCAATAAATGTGCATTGTCATTGAGGTGGCTCTTCAGAAAAAAAATCTGAAAGCAGTTGGTGAAATGGGTGAGGTTGATTTGGCAGCACGCCAGACAAAACCTCACAGGGCAGGCACCCTGGGTGCTGCAGGCCTAAAGGGGATGGCCAGGTAGGACTTCATTGAGCTCCCACCTCAGCTTAAGAAGGCACAGGAGAAAAGGAAAGAATTAGGTCTGATGTAAAAAACCAATACCTTTAATTTGGTATTAATAACATGAAGACATCTGGGAAACTTCTCGTGGTGTACTTTCCTTTCTTCAGTGATGAAGACAGTGGTGTCATTCAGTTCCCACACAATGACAGTGGACAGTGTTTGTATATATACATATATTTATTTATATTTTTTATATATGTATATATGTTTTATGTTATAGTTGGAGAAGCCAGGAATAATTTTCAGAGGAAATATTTTTTGACATCATATATATATTGCATTATATTCATTTGTTGACTTGGGTTTGCCCCAAATATTGAGCATGGGAACATGCATTATTTATTTTCACCACTAAAAAAATCAAAGCAATTTGCTTGATTACTGGCTAGATTTTGTCAAATCCTAAATAAACTATTGACCTCACAGCTTTCACAGGAGTTGTGGAAATTGATAGGATCTGGTTTGCCACCCACAGATTATGTGTAATTTGTATCAAAAAGGAAAATATTTAAGGAGAGATGGAGTGGAACTAGCAGTGATATATCTGGCATTTTGTAATCCTGCCATTGGCTAAACCTTCTGACAGTGTATCACAAATTTAATCATATTGAAGCAGAAAGCAGAAAATGTCAGGAAATACTGAGATGGCTTAGCTGACAAATGGCAGACAGCTGGGGAAAGGGAGAGGGGATTTCACTTTTCAGTGGTTGGCCATCATTGTGTAAGCAAGAAATTCTCACAAAACTTGCCCTCATCCATTGTAATAAATCAAACATAGAGAGTACGAGTTCTGAAGAAAAACAGATAACAGGATGCAGAATCTGATAATTAAATTCGCTGCTTAGAATCATAGAATAAAAGAATGGTATGGGTTTGAAGAGACTAATCATCACCCAGTTCCAAGCTCCTGCCCTGGGCAGGGACACCTTCCACCAGACCAGGTTGCTCCAAGCCCCACGCAACCCGATGCACACTTCCAAGGATGGGACAGCCACAGCTTTTCTGGGCAGCCTGTACCAGGGCCTCACCACCCTGAGAGTGAAGAATTTCTTCCTAATGTCATCCCCCGGCCTGTGATGATATGAGGGTTTTCTCCAACCCAGGTGTAGAACTTGCACTTGGTCCTGTAAAACTTTCATGAGATTCCCATGGGAATGGTTCAGATACAGACTCACTTCTGAGAAACAAATCTAATTGCAAAGGAAGCACCCGTTGTTAAGAAACACGAGTTACAAAATTTCCTGGGGAAGGGTTTTCTATCCTTCATTTCTCTTGTCTTATGGAGAATAAAAGAAGAATTTAAGAGTAAAGAAATGCAAAATGGCTCTGCACACATTCTTATGGATGGATTTTGGAAATGCCTATTTTTGATTCAACTCAGTACAGTTGAAAATCAGTACAATAAGTGTTTTCAGGGTATACTTAGAGCTGTCCTGCCAGATAACCACTGTTAGGATTGACAACAGAAAAAGTGTGGCACTTAATCACATCCAGCTGGTACCTTGTCCCCAGTTGTCTCTGGTGTTCTTTGTTCCTTCAATGTGATATTTTGTAGAAACAGTTAATGCTGTGTAAAACAGGTGTTGTACTCATGAACATCTGTGAAATATAATATGGTATTGCCCAGAGAAGCTGTGGATATCCCATCCCTGGAAGTGTTCAAGGCCAGGCTGGATGGGGCTTTTAGCAGCCTGGTGTAGAGGAAGGTGTCCCTGCCCATGGCAGGGGTTTGGAACTGAAGGTCTTTAAGGTCCCTTCCAACACAAACCACTCTATGATTCTATGATTTCATGATAATAGGTGAGGTGGACTTGTTTAAAAGATATACCACTTTCAGGGAGGAATTATTAATGTTGAAGCTGTGTAAGGACCTAGAGGTGACATCCTATTATTTCTGGTTAAAAATGTCAATGATGCAACGTTTGACAAATGTGTAAAACCGAGAAGGATCACTTGGAAAAAGAACAAAGCCATACACCATCTTGCAGACTACTTGCAAATTTGCAAGCTGATGAACAAGGTCTTGGAATGAAGTATTAGAAACAACTTGTAAATTATGGAAGTAGCTATCTGAATCAAGATTTCAAATTGCTGTTGTAGCAAAGGGGACTGACTTGAACCCAGAATACATTAACTGCAAAACATCAAGTAAGAGTAGAGAAATAGTAATGAGATCATTTTGGAATTGATTTAATGTCTACATATGAAAAAAATGGCCAGTCACAAAAGGCTTAAAAATGACTTTGAAATTTCACTGATATTTAGGAAACTTGAGTTATAGGCAAATGCTTTGAAAGCCTGAACTCTACACTTCACCCATGAACACTCGACAATGAAGTGAACATTTACAAAGTGAAATAAATAGGTGGGTGGATAAGCTGAATCTGAAATTATATGAACCGAAAGTAAGACATTTTATTTTTACCAGGGATCATGTAAGGTAAAGAGGTTTCCCCTGACTTGAAGCCTTTAAATCAAGATTTTTTTTCTTTTTCTCATTTTAAATATACATTTTATTTTAACTAGACATTATAGACTCAGAAGAGAAATTTCTATTTTATGTCGTCTCTGCTACGGAAGAATAAAAAATGGAAGGTCACTACAGTTCATTCTTGACTTAATATATAGACCTGTATGAATTAGGGGCCAGTGGCAGCTGGATTTTGGCCAGCTGATGCCACTCTGCTCAGTGTCAGTGACCCAGACTCTTGCTGCTCGCTGGCAAGCTGGTTGCACTCACTCACTCTTTGGAAACTGCAGTTCCCAGCAATCCCTCATTTCTATCACCTGGGTAAAAACTGTGCTTGAAATACCAGAATAGGTGCAAGGAAAGCTTTTTAATGTTTCTTTGAATGCTGTGGGATGAGGCTGCAGGGTTTCCCACACCACCATCATGGCAAAAATGTGCAGTCATTTTATACCAGTGATAAATATACTTGTGGTAGTTATTAATTTTCATGCTTAGACTCTATCTTGTCCCTGTGGCCAGGTGAGGGCCCTAATCACAGATTTGACTGCAGGCTCCAGATACCTTTTTTCTTCCAAACACAACATCCACACAAATCCTCTATGCCTTGATTTCCACTAGGAGGGAAACCCAAATACATGTCCATAAAAAGGACTAGTGGCAGGAAAGGAGGAAAAAAATCTCATAATGGAAAGAGAATTTAAAGTCCAACTTCATAACAGATTCTATGATTAAAAATCTCAGTAAAGGCTACACTGCCTCCACTTATCCTGCACCATATTATTCTTTTGTGACTCAAAAAAATTTGGGAAAACTAGACTCTTCTTATCATAGCTGGAATTTTTTTCCCCTCAAGTGCAAGGAAGACTACCTGAGAAAGGAAAATTCCTTAAAATAAGTGCTGGAGAGAATAGCAAAAAGTTCTCTGTACAAAAGTTTTGGAACACATAGGAAGAGTAATGCAGATATTACCCTCACAACCCCATTTATTTGAATAATATAGATTATACTCTGTCCAGTTTGGTGACAGTCTCTCACACAAGCTGCTGCTGTCATTCAGACACCATTCAGCACTAATGGCACAGCTTTAATTTAGACCCACTTTTCAAAGACAGTGTCAGCATCTCCTTGGTGAATGTGCTCCTCTGAGTTACTGAAATGCAGATTGTTCCTGATGTTGTCACAGAATTTGTTAAGAACTTGTTCATATTTTTGATGTAAAGTATCTTGATGTCAAGTATTTTATTGAATTCTTAAAAAGAGATATTTGAAAAAAGACAAAAACCAAAAACAAAACAACAAAAAAATCCACAAACAATCAAAACCAATCAGCAAAGAGTACCAAACCCTGAAATGAGGAATGGCTCATTATGCTCAATTATTTGCATTAAAAAGTTGTATTTAAACATCCTCACACAGGACATCATGTATTGTATTCTGAAGGGATGGAAAAAGTTGACAACAGAAAAACCCTCTTAATATTTTCGTATTGTTTGAATTAAGAAATTATAATGCTATGAACCTCTTTGAAATAACAAAAGTGATGCAAGTGACCAAAAGTTGAACACAAAAAGAAGTATCAAAGATTTGGCACACACACTGAGTATGCTAAGAATAGTCAAGGTGACAAAGTTTTAAAATCACCATGAAGAAGTGTTGTTCATTACCTGACTGTTTCACAAATTCAGCCACCTGAACAAGGTTTCATGTGGCAGCTGTTGCTCTGAACAGAAGCAGGAATTAATATGGAAAGCACCTGTTACAACACTGGTGCTTTATGGAGCATCAATGAAGAATCTAAAACTAAAGACTTAAATCACTCCTGTCTAATTTAGGACCTAAATGTTTTGCTTTTCTATTAAGGTAATTGCTGTTGTCTTTTATTCGAGGGAAACACAGCATAAAAAGACATTTATTATATATAGCAGAATTTGCCCCTTACAAAGTAATAATGAAAATAATGGAAATTTATAGGTGATCAGAAAAAAAAATCCTTTCTATTATTTAAAGTCATGAAAGCTATTATATGGTGAGGAATAAATTTATGTCTCCAAAGTCTTGGCCCAGTGCTTTGACCACATGAGAAAACAGCTCTGAGGTGAAAATCTAAAGCCATGATGAGTAATATGAGGTTCATAAAAGTGCTCAAATAATGAAATAATATGAATTACACTACAAATATCCTTATGGAAAATGCTCAGTAATATGAATTCTTTCTGAAGGACATACTTCATTATTAGGTGGACAACAAGAAGCAGACAGGGATTTATAGAACTGTCGCTCTCCATTTTCCATATGCTGCCTGAAGATTAGGATGATGAACACATTATGCAACAAGATATAAATGAAGACAGAAAAACAACACACTTTGGCTTTATCTGATATAAACCAATGCAAACCTTTTGGAACCAGGAGTTTAAAACTTGCTACCACTTGCTGTAGGTATATTTTCTTTCTGAATTTAATTTCCTTCTTACATGCATTTTCTCATGAGCAATATGATGTGCAATTTATTAGAACAGACAACACTTGATACAAATATTTGCAGTAAATAGCCAGATAACTTGCTCATTACTTAGAGGGAACAAGTTACAGATATTTTAATTTCTTCCTGTAAAGAATATATTATATATTTGTTAGATATACGTTATATATATATGTTTACACTGTTGTTACAAAGAGTGTAAACCAATATCATAGGTGAAACGGATCATCTCATGAAGTTTAACTGTTCAAAATAAGACTGAGAAAAACTATGAAGAATATTTTGAAAATGAACAATATTGTTTTTAATACATTAATGGTAAGTTTAATTTCTACCTACTTTGAGTTTTTTTGGTAGTCTTAAAGGATTCACAATCTGTTTGGTTGATTTTTCATCCTGTTACAGAGAAATTACTTTTATTATCTCACCAATAAAATGTGAGATTATTCTTTATTATTGGCCATGAATATATTTTGAATGGAAATTATATTTTCAAACTATCACAGCTGTGAGGTCCTAAAATCTTTTTCAGCAGGATAGTTGAGAATAAAAGCTCTCTTGAATCTTAGAACAAGTATTTACCAATGAAGTGAAATGACTGAATATTGGTGTTGCCCGTGATAGCACTGAGACTGGTTTTGATAATCCAGGAATTTCTTTCTGGTCTCTGTTCTGGTTAATTAATCTAAAACATTTGTGAAACATTTCTAGAAGTCATAGAAACTATTTTCCTTACATATATTTTCTTTTGTAACTGACAAAATCCAAAAAAAAACCCAACTTATATTAAATGGAACCTGTATATTTTAATATTGTTAGACAATGTTATTTTTAATTGCCTCCAAAATAATTAAATTAATTTATTATTAACATATTTTCTTTATTTCTGGAGATGATTGAGTTGTACTTCCTTCAAATATAAGTTCTAGAAATTCAGGATATATTTGTATCTCTATGTTACTAGTCCTTCAGTATAAGTTATTGGGAAAGAAAAACTGTGTTTGAGTAAAGCCATAACAATCTATAAAGTCAAATGAAAATGAAAAAATTTTCTAAGAAAACAGTTCTATATATTTTCCTGTATTATTTCATATTTGTCAGAATTACAAGGATGATTAGGATTTCTGAAACTTGAAAAAATATGAAGTGAAATCTCTTCAAGCTGCTTAGATTTTTTACAAGTGATTAAGAGGTCACTGAACAGACACATTTAAAGACTTTTTATTGCAGTCTCTTGTGCTGCTAAAAATTGCTGAACCTAGTGAAATCTTTTTTAATTGGATTCCACATATCATACTGGACTAGTATTAAGCATTTTATCACCTCTATGTTGTGCATAGTAACCAGCTGACTTATTAAAGTCATACTTAAACTCATTAAGAAATCATAGAAAACAAGTAGATTTTTGTCCATCTGCTGAACTATGGAGAGATGTACCTGTAGTATTCCACACACAAATATATTCAAATTTAATTTAAAACTTCCAGCCACTGAAAAAGCCTGCAACCATTGGGGATAATATCTCCTGTGTGCCCACTAAGTATCTTGATTAATGTCTCTATTAATGTCTCTTCTTGTATTTTAATCCATTGTTTGTTCTTCTGTCTGTGGTACATACAAGAACTGATTTATTCCCTCTCTATTTCTCAAGGATTTTTTTAATCACTGAATTTTTCTTTTTACTTACTTAAATCTTTCCTTACAATGGATGTTGAATTTTTGATCACTCTTGCTCTTATTCCTATTATGTCCAGCCAGCTCACATTTCTCTTCAACAGTGACATCTCAACTAAACAGAATTCTGTCTGCCATATGGGACAGAGAACTTTCTTTAAGATACCGTGTCTGCTGGTACACCTCCACATACTTTTGCTTTTCTCTTGTGATATAGCTTACATCTTTTGGACCCCAGGATGCAGCAGTTACAGCTGAATATATCATTAACCTTTTTTAAAATACAGAAAGAAAATCAGAAAAAAATATTGTATGCCTAACAAATCACTCTTTAATTATTTCACTTTTTTTGATATTTTGAAATGTAATTTCTCTGAAAGCAAATTTTCTTGGGGAAAATTGAATTCCAACCTGTTTCTCATTCCTCATTTTCATGGGGGAATTCTTTATGTTCACATATGTCTGGATACGATGTTCAGGAAAGAATCCAATACTCTGATGAGTTTAAGCAGATCTCTCAATGTCTGAGACTCCAGGAAACAAGCACATTCCACCTTGTTGCTCTCTGCAGTCACAAAGAGCTGCAAAAGCAGTAAAATGGCCTAGAGAAATAAAAATACATACAACAAGTTTATTATTAAGTAATCATGAATACATTCATATATTCAGCTGAATATTTTGGGGATATTTTCATTGTATGATCAGTGATCTTGTATTCAGAGTCTGACTCCTGTTCTGAGACATGGTTCTTCATTGTTGCTGCCACTCCCATGTCCCAGACTGTATTTTTGTATCAAAATTATTGTCTTCCCCCAGGGTTATTGCTTTATAACACAGGACATGGCAGCATAACTTAGTTCAGGTTGGGGAACAGGTCCAAATGTTATGTGTACAACAGATATAACATAATTAATCTCATATGTGTACTAGAATGCTTATATTAAATTATAGTTAAAAAAAATTATTTGAAAGTGTTAAAATAGTCTTTTCTCTGGATTCTGAGTAGTTGTTTAAAGTGTTGCATTTAAATAGGAATTTTAACTCTTCCACTGAGCAGCATCATTAAGAAAAAATGTTAATATCTAGTTCATTGGCCAGTGTTTTTTTCCCTAGAAATAGGTCAAATATTTCAGCATACAATGAAGGAGAATCAAAACCTTTACAGAGAGGCCATTGATTTCTATTTGTACCTCTCTCACTATGTAAATATACACAGATTGTGTCATGGATATATATGGTATGTTTAATTATTAAATATGTTCTCTCTGTATTACACGTGTAAATAATCTAATGAAAAAAAAAATTACTGAAAAGATTTGTGCCAGTGAACGTTGGGATGGATGTTGCATTCATACAACCTGTGTAAAGAATGGATGATAATTTTTTTCTTTTCTTTTTTTTTTCTTCCACAACAAAATAGAATGTCAAAATTTGAACCCTTCTATTCCTTAACTGACTCAAAGCTCAAAATTTAAATCTTTACCCTAACAGTAGAGATTAAGAATTTAGCAATTTGGCTAACAGTACTGGTAATGATTTCAGAGATGGAGAAGAGTCTGGCAGCTTTCACTGGCTGGTTTGAAGAAATAACTAGATAAAGCCTTTACAGGATGAGTAGGACAGTAAAAATACCTTGTTGATTACTGTTTCTAGATAAAATATGCATATTTAGATATGTATACATAGATATACATACATACAGATAAAATATCAGAAGATACACTGAAAAATAATTAATAAAATAACTGGATAAATCTGCAGCAGCTCATGAAGTCAGGGCTGTGGTGGCACTCTCTCCACAGGTGTGGAAGCACGACCTGGTGGTGGACATTTGGTAGGTGAACCTACCTGGGCATGTCTCTGTCTGACAGGGGGCAGCTCCTGGTCTCTTCTCACAGAATCCACCCCTGGAGCTCCTCCACTGCCAACACATCACTGTGCAAACCCAACACTGTGACAAATAAAAAAGAAGTGACCTTTGACAAACTGATTTATGAGTCAGGTCTGAGACTGAGTGACCCTGTGTCTAAAACAAAGAGCCCCAAGTTCTAACTCAAAGTCCTGCAATCTCAAGGCAGCAAAGAGCCATGTGCTCCAATCCTGTGGAAACGTCCTCAGCAGAGCCTCTGGGTAGCTATCAGAGTGAAAAGGATAACTCTGAAGAACATTTCTACGTAGGATAACATTTTTTTAGTAGAAATGGGTAGCTGGAAAGAAAATAGTTATGGATTACAACCAGGGACATGGCTCCCTTGTAGTGTGACTATGCTATAGGAATAGCTTAGTATCACTTCACACCAATGGATTAAGCAGAATGTCCTTCTGTGATATTTTTAGATCAGGGAAAGTAAATGGGACACAAAGAAACGTTATTTTTTCCCCGTCCTCCACTATTACATCCATGTTCAGGGATATTTTATGATTCCCAGAGCAGTGTTAGCGGTTTAGTCAGACTTTGATGTAATAAGAAAAGTGAGCTGATACCTTGCCCATTCCTTATCCCTCTCAGTAAGGTTGTACAGCAAGGCATCATTTTTACCCCAGGGTCCTGCCTTCAAAAACAGCCACAAGAGTGAATAGGAAAAATGCTAGGAAATACCAATAACAAGCATGAAAAGCCCCATATTGACTTGGCTCTCTTCACAAAGCAGGTTTATTTTCTGTCCTTGGGTATAATGGACTATCGTTTGCTATTTTTGTTCACAGTCTGCACCACAAAGGTAAACAGGATGTGTAATACAAATGAACCCTTAATCTCCCGAGCAACCTCACAAGTCAGCCTCTGGATTATATCAGGGCAGCACTTTCACATCCCAGGATTTATTCTCCATTCAATCAGTTGCTGAATATGGTCCTTAATTTGATTTTTTTTTCAGTCTTTCAGATGTTTTGTCTTTTAACATTTATGATTCATTTATGCCTCTTTTTCTATTCCACCGCTGATTAAAAAAAACCAACCCACTGTCTACTGTCAGATATGTGCATTCAGTATTCCTTCAATTTCTTTCCATTTCATCTACATTTGAAGTATGTATATGTGGGGGTAGTAGCAGGTTTACCTGCCTGAGACACTGGATCAGAAGTTGAGAAACAGAGCAAGAACAATGTAATCTTTTCAATTTTTGTCATAAGTCAAACCTTAGATGTGCAATTTCTTTCCCTGATTTCAATACTATGATTATGTTTTCAATCCTCACAGATGGGCTCAAAAAAGATGTTTAATTTTGCAAGATCTTTCATTTACACAATGCTGACTTCCATTCCCATATTTTTACATGACTAGAATCTCCTCATCTCCCAGCTCAGTATCACCAAATGCTGCAGCTCTCATGTCAGGGCTTGGAAGCTCTGACAACACGAGACAACAAATGAAATAGAAGGCAACAAATGCACTTTGGGGACCTTGGGAGGAGCATTGCCCAGCAGTGGGACAACAGGCAATGGGCAGGGACTGATGCACAGGAAGTTCCACCTGGAAATGAGGAATAATTTCTTCACTGTGCAGTGACTGAGCACTAAACAGATTGTCCAGAAAGGGTGTGGAGTCTCCCTCAGTGGATATTCCAGAACTGTCTGGACACAGTGCTGTTTCCTCTGGGATGAGCTTCCTTCATCAGGGAGGTTGGACCAGAGGACCCACTGTGGTCACTTCCAGCCTGACCCATTCTGGACTTCTGTGAAAAAGAAACTGTTAAATTTGCTCATGGAGTAATTATATAGCAGTCAATGAAATCACAAAAGCAGAAAAAAATCTTACTCTCACTGGGCAGAAGGGTCACAGCCTGGAATGAAAGTAAATCATGTGTAAACCTGGTTTATGAAGCAGTTTCATTGCCTTTCAAGCATTTGAAGAGGTTTTGTGCTCATCAGTGGGTGAATTTCAGATAGAGAAAAAACTGCATTTAATTTACCATGCAACCTGTGCAAGCCACTGCCTAACTATCAGTACTAGTTCTTTAAAATGTCAGACTTTCTTAAATACAGGTTATTGATTAAAAAATCTGTCTTTTGGGTGGTTCCACACACAGAGGACAGATATATTAACATCTCATTCCTCTCAATGTGGGTGTGGTGTTTATTTAGGGTTTATGTGAAAAATGACTCCTACCAAATTTCTGTTTAGAGGGTAATGTGGTCTAATGATGCCAGATGAAAGGCAACTCATGCAGAGAATAGTTGGAACTTACAGATGTGGGGAGAGAGAAGAAGTCTTCATTATATGGAAACCATCCAATAACATTATGAGACTGCTCAGAACTAGAGGACTAGTCTCTGCTGACTTTGTCAATCTAAAATTTCAGTGTCTGCTTAGAGGCAACCCTAGCCATTTGAAGAAACCTATAAATAGTGATAGAACCCATGCTGAGATATACTTGTGATATGGGTGGGATATATATGATCACTTAGAAGTTTCTCTTTTCTCATTTATTACAGAATTACTGTGATGAATGGGTAAATAACATTCTTATTCTATATATGCTGCTAAACAGGAACAGTTCTCTGCCTCTGAGTCATATTTACACTGACAAGCCATCTCAATGCTTAGTAATTTGTACTAGGTCTTCTCTGGAAACTCTGACTGCCACTTTAGAGTCGTAAAGAAACATAATTTGTTTCTGTCTCTTTTTTTTTTTTTTCCTTTTGTTTTCTTTTCCCCCCATTTCAAAGCACCATAAATAACATGACAGCTGTGTAGCAACCCCTCACAGTGGTGTTTTCACACCACAAGGCTGACAGTGTGTGTTACAGCCCCGTGGGCACAGCAGATGGTGGTGTTTGAGTCAGTGTTAGATGCTGTGTAGTGTGCAAAGAGCCAAACCTGGTGCATTACTGACCTTTAGGGTCTTGTGTCTGGTTCCTGATAGATTCTGAACCAACTGAACAGTGTTTGGGAACATACTAGCTGGAACGTGATGTTATTTCAAGATAAACACAATCTAGAACCTGAGCCTAGACCCTGGTGCTGTTTTATTTACCAATATACACTCAGTCCCAGGTGGCTGAAGATAATTGGTATGGGACATTCAGACTCTTAAAAACAACACTTGAGGCTGTAATTGCTCACCAGCCATACCCAAAAATTAAAAGCAAACACTCACACTCCTTCCATTGTGTTTTTTCCCAGAGAAATGCAGAAGGAAAACACACAAAAAGTAACTTTTGATTTTCAACTTTAATTTGCAATTTTAAAATCCTCTAAGGCTGGTTATTTTTTTGAATTTGGGTGGTGTTTATTTTTATTTGCTTGAAATGTAACAGAGTATGGGCGTTTTTACTATTGTTTCTTTTATTTCTTCAGACAAAACTCTTCCCTAGTGTTTAACCTTACTCAAATGTGAATCTTCATGTGTGAGTTTCAATTAGACATAATTTTTTTCTATTCCATTATCTAAGCATACACTTCTTGTACAAGCTTTGCATATCTAATCTCAGGATCCAATTTTCTGAATGGAATCCAAAAAATGCAGTAAACACAGTATTTTGATCAGGGTTTTTTTTCTTTGTGAAGATTTTTTTTTTTTTTTAAGTTTCACTGACTTAGGCTACACCATGTTCCCTTATGACAACTAAACCACCCCACTGTGATAGGCTCCTGGTAAATGATTGTGCTGTGGGAGAAGAAGGTCCAGCCTTTACTGATGCATGTGCCTTTATGGCAAATTTGCCAAAGGGAAATGCACAGAGATGATCTGTCCCAGATGGAAATTGCCCCTAACTCCTCTCGGCCTTGCCAGGCATTCTTGACTGATAACTTCAAACTTAACATCACAAACCCAGAGCATTTATTTCCTTGAGAAATATGGTGAAGGTATTTGTAAACAGCTTTTGATACCTGAGATCTCAGGTGCCATAAGACCTCTGAATTGATTCTGTCTTTATCCAGAGACTATACCTAATCCCAACACTTGGGTAAGATAAATGAAAATAACAAATCTCAGGAAAGTGATTCACAGGCTTCTGGCTGGGGGTTTTTGCCTTTAAAGAGTTTCTGCTTGGTTTGTTTTTTCAGCAGGCCACTCAGGACCTCAAGTAATTAAGAAATAAGCAGCCACTAATGTTTCAATTCTGTTGAGCTTTCTTAGAGCTGTGGTTTCCTGCCTCAATAAGTAGCTACACTCTTAAATACAGGAAAATGTCAGGCTCAAAATATGTCCTTGCTGTTTTCCCATGGTTTTAACAGAAAAAAAAAAAAAAAAATTACAGTTGATAATACTCATGCAGATGATCAAGTGGTTTTTGCTGCTGCTGTTTCCACAACTCCATGTTTTTTAATAGCAGTAGTGGGGGTTTCTCCCAAATTGTTCCAGATCTGAACAGCAATAAAAGTGAGGTCTGTTTACAAACACAAAGCATTTAATTTCTTCACGGTGTCATGAACATAAACCAAACACAGAACATTACACAACTGGTGACACTTAAATGTAAGTCAATTATCCAGGTTTAATGTATTATGCACATGGCATCTGTACATGCAACAGAATGGGATTGAGAAGTACTTAAATAATTAAGTTAATGGGAAAGTACTGGGTAATTAAAGGGCACTGAGGAGAACAATAGGAACTTGTTTAGTGAGAGAGTTTCCTGATTTGTGAAACGGGGAGGATGGCATCCTGTGACAAAGCTATGGTCTACCTCTCACCTCAAAGGTACATGGTTGAGGACAACTTTCTTGTCCTGGCCTTTAATTCTGAAATTTCTTTCAAGCCTTTTTATGGATTTTATTAGGATTTTATACCACAGAGACATTGTCCTTGGTTTATACCAGAACCAAGATCAAAAACAGATACAAAACCGATTTGGGATGGATGGAAAATACCCTTAAGTTCACTAAAGAGTGGCAGAATGTAGGTGAGAAATAAATTTTCTGGAAACTAGTAGTTCCTGCTGCACTTATGGTCATAAAACTGTGAGCATTTATGTTTCTTCTAATATAAGCATCAGTAAAATAGTTGATAATGATGCTATAAAATGTGCAAATCAGTTTTGCAGAGTAGAGGAACATGTGGTCTTTTTGTAATAGAAAACTTCTTCCTCCTGTGAACCCAAAATTCTACCTGCTAATTGAAGTGTTAAACATAAATGATCCTGGCACACATCCCTCCATCCTGACTTACATTGCCTTACAAATATCAAGGCAAAATTTACCTGTGGTCAGAAGCTGCTGCAAGTCCAATATACCATTTATATCCTATTTATGTCCTGATGTCACTTCCTGAATGATAGGGAATCTTTGATAGTGAAGTTTAACAAGGAGGAAACCTTCTGTACAAAGAGGTTATGTGACTTGCTTATATTTTAGTCAGGAGAATAAATTGAGGGTTTAGGGTTGTCCAGGGGTTATATTAATTAATAAATAAAAAAGAAATAGTCATCATTCCAAGGTCTTCTAGGAAAGTGGTGAAAAGTTGACAAGAAGAAGGGAAAGTTCACTATAGCTCTCCTCCACCTCTCCCCCCACCTTCTCTTTTTCTGTAGCATATAATAAGACAGATCTCTACACTAATAGAGTTTTGTAATTTCTCCTTCTATCTTTCTAATAATCCTAGGATGAATTTCACTTGGTCTTGATTGAGTCCATTTAAGCACTTGACTACTAGCTCCATATTAATCTGATCTCCTGAGGTACTCAAAAAGTGACTGTCTGCTCAGGACACTGTATCATGCTTTAATGAGAAAAGAAATTAAATATATCACAGCATTGTCAGGAACCTTTGTTATTTGACTTACAACCTTGCTCCAATTTAGATTACTTTAGATAAAGTAACCTTCTTTCACATTAACCACTGCCATAGCCTTGCTCAATATGTGGTTACTTTTCCTTCTATGCTAATACAAATTCAACTAAAAAAATGTAATTATTCACTCATCTAAAGAGAATGACTATCATTTATTTGACAAAATAGAAAAATATACAAGCAAGAATGATCAAACATGGTACTATGATTTGGAGTTCTTTTTCTCCTTTGCTGAAATATCTTTAGTTTCCATGAAATTTTGTGTAACAAAATATGTGCTAAAGTATAAATACACAATATTCTGTATAACATAATTTACATATAAAAAAATAATAAAGATAGAGACACCTGCAGAATTTGTCCATTCACATTGACAGAAAAACTGTCAGCTTGTTTACCTCTTCCTTTACAAGGCTCATTTGATTCAACATTACCTTCTTTGACCACAAAAAAAGATAAAACTAACCAGAAAATGGTAGAGAATGTTCAAAACAAAATGCTACTAAAGTATCAAAAATTAAGAGTTTAAAGGTGTTCCCAATTATGCTTTAATGCATTTTAATTAACCAGGGTCAACTTCAGATGAATAAAGAGGAAAATATCAGAAACTTTTTTTCTTGTATATTTATTTTAAAAATTAAAAAAAAAACAAACAAAAAA
>WEIU01006576.1:0-11241 GCA_013389925.1 Aegithalos caudatus | reverse complement strand
AAAAAAAAAACCAAAAAAAACCCACAAACAAACAAACAAACAAAAAAACCCACAACAACACAACACTAAAATTGAAAACCCAAACCCTTAAAACAAACTCACAGAAAATATGATAAGGAACTACAAAGATTTCACTTATCTGAACTCAAATTACTCAGGAGAAGTTGCCGAAGTCACTACAGAGAGAGCCAAGAACACCTTTGATTCACACTACATAGATGTCATCATATACACTATAGAACCTGCAGTGTTTTGCTTCAGTCACAGCTTGTTTCCATGTCCTCTGGAAACAGGAACGACTTTAAAGAACTCTGGGATGATTTTAAAGATCTTTTGTAAATTAAACAGCCTTAATTCATACTCTTATTTGCCACCAGTGCCAACTGCCATGGAACAATCCATTCCCCTCCTGTTGTCAACACCTGTTAAACACTATTGCAACAGTCATGTACATTCATCCAAGGTGTTTATTGGAAATAATCCCTAGACTCTGTAAACCCTGAGTGCCAGTTGGGAATTGGTTGGGACACATGTCATTGAAGGAAGTCAAACTGTGCAAAGGCCTGGTCTGATAGGGATGATGTTTATGAATATAAAAATACAGGATTTTAGAAGCAGCTTTTGGTAATTTTGTAAAAGTAAAGAAACAGCTTGTACTGAGAATATATAATTGACCAGCTATTAAGCTTGGTTGTTAGGTAGTTACTATGTAGAAGTCATATAGGTAAGATGTATAATGTTGAAACTCAGCAAAGCGGGACCTAGGTATTTGTCAAAAGTCAATAAAGCAGAACTTTATGGGCTGAGTCCAGAAAAATCAAGCTTCTTATCTCTGGCAAGAGCAAAGTGATCTGAAAAACAGCCAAACCTCCACCATGCCTGCCCAGAAGTTGTTCTTCCTCCCAAGACCCCAACTCACAACCACCAGGAGCTGATTAAAACACAAAGTGAGAGAAGTTGGGGAGTGGGCAGGTGGGGAGGTGTGGGTTTGTGGGATCAATGTGTATTTAACCCTGGACCTTGTCTTGACCAGGTTTGGATGAGATATCCCTCTTTGTGTCCCAGCTGGAAATAAACCATATCTGCTTTGCAATTTCTAATTTTAAAGTCCTTATTCTACGCTTCACTCTACCAATACACACAACTGTTTCATTGTCAAGGAAGATTTTCCATCCTTCCCTAAGCAGAGCTGTAGCCTTATCCTTTATAGACCTTCTTTAGGAGTTGTACCCAAAATGAGAGAATATTCTGATGAAGAGACTTCCTGCTGTACACAACTTTAAGAAACACACACACACAAAATTAATTTACCACTTGGACATGAGTACAGTTTCAGGGAAAATAAAACAAGACAGAGAATTTACTAATTGACTGATAGAACATCTTGTTTACTGTCAGCCTGTTTGAATGTCAGTAGAGTAAGGACACTGAGCAATATTATTTGAATTTTAATCCTGCTTGTTCCTGAGCTTCAGCTGTTCCTGAGTATAAGACAGATGGACATTCCGAGTGGTTCATTCACTACCACTGTGTCCCTCAAAGTTACCCAGAAGATTAAGAACCACTTTTTTAACTCTCATGATACTTATTTGAGCAATTTCAAGAATTCAGAGTGAACCAGTAGTATTTATTACTCCTTTGTAGGAATCTGGAAAACAACTGACTCATCTGTAGGTAGTAAGAGAAGGTATCTTTCTTTTTTCTGACAACCCCGATGGATGATGATAATTTCAAAACCTTCTCTTTCATTTAATATATAAGAAGGTCTAAAAGCTTTAAATTCTTGTCCTTTGCTTTCCACTGTTCACTAGATATTTCCTGATCTGTAGATCACAGGTTTTTACTTTTCATCATGTTTTTCTCTTTCTCTTTGGAATGGTGCCATGGAGAACTGTCTTTGACGACATTAATGACAATATCATTAAAATCTACCTCAAAAAAAACTGAGCAGACTGAACAAATAGGCCTGAAATGAAGGCAAAATATAGGTTTTGAACCATGGCCAATTCACAATATTAAGCTAACTCTCTATTCCAAATGAATGTGGGATTCAAAGATAATTGCTCACAGTCTCCCATGAGCAGACCAAATCCCAGTCAATTTCTGAACGATTGATGACTAACTTCTCTAAATCTGTTTCTCTTCTTTTCTACTGACATGCATGTCAGGAGCTGGACTTCAGCGATCATTTTAGATTCCTTTTAACTCATAGCCTGTGATTTTATATCATATAGCATGGAATATCATAGAATCACAGAAGCATAGAATGGCTTGTGTTGTAAAGGACCTTAAAGATCAAATAGGTCCAGCACCCCTGCCATGGACTTTCCATTAGATCAGCTTGCTCAGAACCCCATCCAACCTGGCCTTGAACACTTCCTGGCATGGGGCAGAAAAGGTTTATTTGGACAAAATGTTCCTATGCCTCATCACCCTCACAAGAAATAATTTCTTCATAATATCTAGTGTAAATCTACTTTCCTTCAGTTTGAAGCCATTCCCCCTTGTCCTGGAACTCCAGACCTTATAAAAAAGTCTCTCCTCATCTTTCTTGTAGGCTCCCTCCAGGTGGTGGAAAACAAAAATTGGGTCACCCCAAAGCTGCTTCTTTTCCAGGCTGAACATACACAAATCTTTCAGCCTTCCCTCACAGGAGAGGTGCTTTCTCCCTCTGGATCATCTTGGTGATCTGACTGGTTCCAACTGGTTCTGCATCATCTTGGTGATCTCCTCCTGACTGGTTCCAACAGGTCCTTCCTGTGCTGAAACCCCAGATTTGGACACAATGCTCCAGGTGGGATCTCACCAGAGCAGAGCAGAGGGACAGCATCACTGCCTCAACATCTTTTGTTCACCTTTTGTCCTCTCCCAACATCTTGTTCACTCCCAGTAAATTCAGTGTGGGACAAAGTGAGAAACAGAGCACTTAATGCCATGTGAACAGAGTTCAGCAATAGCTAAAACACAAGCAATTTTTTTAGTGCTTTTTTTGATCACAAGTGTAAAACACAGCTCTGGAACAGCTGCTGTTCCAGTCAGATCCAGGTCAAGGACACCTGAATGGTCAGGACATCTGAATATCTCTTATATTCAGTTTGCATCATACACAATTTAACCTTATGAAATACAGTGAAATAAATTTTCTAATTGAGACTTTTATTTCATTGAAATAAAACTCTTATGTGATCCCCCAGACCCCTCTATCTTTTGAATTGGTTACATCCAGTCTCTGAACAGAAAAACTTCTACTGCAGCAGCCCAGTTAAATTACTGTGGAAATTGTGTGAAAGTTAAGTTAGTAATCCAATCTACAAAGAAAACTTAAGACAGCAGTAACAAAAAATTAAAACAGCCATGTCCCAAAATGTGTCTGCCTCTACCAAATTCAATTTTTGCTAAAGTAGTTTCAAATAAGATGGTACTGCTTGGTGTGACACCATCTGCTGAATTTCCCTTGCTTCTGTATTACTAAAGAGTAAGTGGCAACTTTGCATAATTTAAAATGAAACAACTTCTCAATTACAGTCATGAAAAGGATCAGGTGCACTCTTACTCATCCCACAGACCATTGCACGGCTGAGTTCACATTTGGGAAGACACTTAACCTTTAATATCACCAGTGTTTACACAGCCTCCAATACTGTTGGAAAAGAGTTTTTCCATCTTCAGCAGCTCATTAGTTGAAGTACTGTCTTTTTCTATGTTTTTTTGAGGTTTCTGTTTCTCATGGAAAAGGAAGAACAATGGAAAGTCAAGTGTATTTTCAAGAAAAAACAGAATAAGTTTCACAGTATTTGGGAATATTATTTTTTTTCTTTACTTCTAGTGTTTTATATGACAAATCAAAGTAGAAAAAAATATCTGCTTGCTTCTCCTGCTATTCTGACTGAATTTTTTCTCCCAATTATTTATGAATTTCATATGATGGTAATTCTCATGACCTAGATTTTCAACAGTCTTAGTTGAAAGTATATTCATGGAATGTAAAGCTCAAGTACTGGTTAGAAAAATTAACAGAGAAAGACTGATGGACAAGGATGGAAACAAATTTCTGTTTCCAAAGGTATATGATCCACATTCATGTCTATTTGGGAAACCTTGAAAGAGAGGATTTGGGTGCCAGAAGACAGGAGACAGGTCAATGTTGGATAGCAAACCCTAAAATTCCTTTTGTTATTTGTCATGAGCTGAAATATTGCCACTTGAAGAAGTAAGAGCACAGGGCACGTCTGCTGATATGTCTCTTAACTTGACTAAAGATAAGGAAATTTTTCCTTTTCCTTTTTCAAGGAAGGAGCAGTTATAGTTGATGCTTTCTCTAAGCACAATTCTCCATCTGAACTTGTTCTTTGTGCACAAAGCTCAGAACAAAATCAGAGTTTAGCCCACAGAGCTGCAGTCATCAGTACAACACAGGCACGTGGGTTAGAAGACAAGTTTGTTGAGATAAGGAGCACCAGGTTGCTGCCAAAATTATAGATACTGACACAGAACCCAAAAACTCACCCTCAGTACTATGTAACATGAAAATAAATCATGAGAAATCGGCCTCCTCAAATCAGATAATGAATCTTCCAGGACTCCTTGAGCACCAGCTGCATCTTGCAGAAGAATATTTATCTCAATTAACACAAGTGCACCCAGAAGAAGCTTTGCAAGGCTCTGCCATCAATCTGGAGAGTGCAGCAGCAGCTTAATGCTCCAGCACGCAGTGATGAGGCAAGATAAACAGGAGGCTACCCCACGCACTGCACAACTGCAGCTCTCCTGAAACCTTGATTTTAAGTCCTTACAACCCCTTTGGGACTCCAGAGCTGATTGCAAAATTTATGAAAATTCAGGTATTGAAGCCAGATGTTCAGGCTGACATCATGCAGGGGCTGGAACCTTCCCACAGAAATCAAGCAGCAGAGGTGATGTATCAAGCTCCAGTCCTGCTTCTGGGGCTCTCATTAGCAGCCAGGACTTTTCATGTTTATTTATTTATTCTTTCTGAGCTGCTAGTGGACTTATCACAATAAAGAAATCTGATGACATCAGGGACTTAAGGGGAAATTTATTTTGAAAAACAGGTTTTTAAAAAGCTATTTTGTTTTAATGAGCAGTCCCAAATACCCAGATCTCCTGCCTTACTGTGGAGATTAGAGCTTTCCCAAAGTATCCTACCCACAGAGGTGTTGATTCCTATCCCAAGAGAACAAACATAGTTTAAATGTCTAATTTCAAGATGCATTTTCAGCAGTGTCTTCCTCTCTGAGTCAAATTGGCTCATAGAGAGGGAAGTGAGGATGATATCTCTTCATTATTATATAATAAACACATGCACACATCCAAATGTGTACAAACACACACAGGTACTGCACCTCTGCTGTTGCCTTTTGCCCAACCTGGAAATGAAACTCAAGATAATTTTAGTATGGAGGTAATATAAAAGAGGATTTTTGATGAAGGCCTTCAGGAGCAGTTATGGAAAGATGTCTACAAAATCTCTCCCCACCCCACCCAGGGGTGAGTACATTTTCATAAGTTTTAGGAAATCAGCATAATTGATAAAAGGCATCAATTAGGACGACAGGTGGTGATGCAATTCCCCCCCAGGCCAAGCCCCTTCTCTGGAGCCCCCCTCAGCACTGGCTGTACTTTGTCCATGAGAATGTATTTCCAAGAGTTGCTCTTGGCCTTGGTGCCCAGGAATAATCAACATAGCACTGTTTTTTTTTTCTTTCTGCTTTGGGAAAGGTAATGGAAAAGTACTGGGAAAGCTAGCTATAAATACAATAGGTGACAGAGTTACAAATATATGTGTGAAGAATTCAGAGAACATATAAAACAAAAAGAGGCAAAACCCAAACATTATCCATGAGCCAGGAATTTATTGCATCCAGCCCTGGGAGCCTCATAACTAGAGACACATTGACCTTTGGAATGAGTCCAGAGGGCCACCGGGGTGATCAGAGGGATACAACACCTCTCCTGTGAGAAAAGGCTGAGAAAATTGGGATTTTTTCAGCCTGGAAAAGAGAAGGCTTTGGAAAGACATAATTACAGTTTTCGAGTACCTGAAGGGAACATACAAGAAAGATGGAGAGGGACTTTTTACAAAAAAATGTAGTGACAAGACAAGGGAGAATGACTTTAAAGTGTCAGACAGCAGGTTTAGATCAGAGATAGGAAGAGTTTCTTTACTCAGTGCATGATGAGAAACCAGCAAAAGTTGCCCAGAGACGCTGTGCTGATGCCTCATCCCAGGAAATGCTCAAGGCCAGGTTGGATGGAGCTCTGAGCAGCCTGGTCTATTGTCCCATATGTCATATGTCACCATACATTGCAGGGGACTGGAACTACATGATCTTGAAGGTCCCTTTCCAATCCAAAATATCCTGTGATTTCATAATTTTATGATACATACACCACATAAACTTTTATACACACACACACACACACACACACACATATATATATACATGTATGTATGTATTTTTATTTTACTACAAGTTATCTGTGCCAGAAGTCATTAGTAATATTCATTTTTTACGCCAATGTAAAGTAGGCTATAATGTCATTGTCACACAGATATTATGGCACAAAGGCTCCTGCAGCCCTGGGCTGACACTTTTTACATCACTAGCAGGAAGGTTTGATTTCCTCGCTGTTCCTTTCTGCAGTCATTTCCAGCGTGTTTGTGCTGTCAGACAAAGGAATAGGAGCTGCAAGTCAATTATTGATGACCTTCTGGAGGAGCTTTGGCTCACTGGACCCAGCCCAAAGTATGATTCAACCTTTGGGATAGAAAATACAGTTTGAGAACACTTGTCAGAGAAAAGAGGTCTGAAAGAGGCTAAGCTTGAAAAGAAGCCTTGAACTAGAGTTAAGACAGTGTTATTTGGGAATTACTGAAGCTCCAAATGAGCTATGACTTTTTAAAATGTAGAACTACAGTGGAAAGTGAATTATTAAAGTTGCTGTTTGGCTAAACCTAGAAATCTCTTTTCCCTATTTTTAAGTTACTTTCGATCTGTATATTTTCCCATTGAAAATTATGCATGGATATCAAAGAAAACTCAAGGATACTAGATTTTTTTTTTGCCTCTATGACACCTGATCTGCCTAGTAAGTGTAAAGTGTAGACACAATGGAAGTGTACAAGACATTGCTAGAATACATATATGGATTAAAAATAAACAATATGTGAGTCTGCCTATCTACTGCAAGAATGAATGACCAAGGGAAAAAATAAACCATAGAGTTAACAAATGGTAATCAATTGCCTTAAGCATTTTGCTCAGTCACCTGACATTGTGGATTAAGTACAAAAAATAACTTTTCTGGGAAGAACTGTCTGATAACAAGCTTGGTAAAATATTCTAATTGAGAAAGAATGCAGAGTTAGAGAAAAAGAAAAAGTTAGAGAGGGATCAACCTTACACAGATCAAAGCCATAGCTCTGGAAAAGCTACCAGAAATCCTGATACTTCTCTGACACCTCATTTCATTTTTAATATATACGGAAAAATCTTTACTATCACACATCCCCCTCCTTCAGTTGCCCTTAAAACTTCCACTTAAACAGAGACTTAGAACTTTTCTATCTCTGTTGCTTTTACACAGCACATTCAAACTGATCTGGTGTATTTTACAGTAATCTTCTGAGTTTGGTCTTGGTGTTGTGGTGGTTTTTCCTTTGCACAATGTAAAACTGTTACTCCATCTTACTGCCCTGTTTTTCTCCTCTGCATCAGAGGGAACAGGCAAGTCCACTTCTTTGAGTTTAGTCTAAAGATGCTAGGACTAAGTTATTCCATCTCAGAGCTTAAATCTCTCACTTTTCTTACGGACTCTTGCATTAGAAACATCTAAAAAACTAATATTTTCATAGAGAGATGCACAGAATATACTTTGATTTGAAAAGTCATCCTTCTCTTCCTTGATAGTGTTAATGATAAAGAAGTGGAGAACACTGACTTTCAAAAAATTAATGCATGGGTTGAACTGAGTGGTTTGTACTTGAAATTTTTTATGTAACAGGATCATGCCTTCTTGCAGATATCCACACAAGTTTTGAGAAAAAATGTGCCATAACTCCCTGAGAAAAGATCAGTTTTTTTTTAATTCCACCTCAAAGGAGATTTAACTCAGTTTATTTCACTAGTGTTCATCATCTCAGTCATCTCCTAGGACAAGGAGCAGAAAGTTTAAACACAGAACAGATCTCTGAACATTCAATTTACTTTTCCAGTTAAAAGTGGCTGGTTCTTCTTGAGATATTTAGGGCATCTACCACATCCATATTGTCTGAGGGATATGAAAAGGACCAAAAAATGTGTGTGGTTTCTCAGGATTTGGTGTTGGGACTGACACTTTGACATCTTTTCTGGAGATGTGGACAGTGGGACTGGGTGCACTCTCAGCACTTTGCTGGTGACATCAAGCTGTGTGGGGCAGTCACATGCTGGAGGTTAGGGATGGCATCCAGAGGGACCTGGACTGGCAGGAGAGGACTGTGCAAACCTCATGGAGTTCAACAAAGCCAAGGGCAAGGTCCTACACAGGGTATTGGGCAATCCCTGGCACGTGTGCAGGCTGGGCAGAGAATAGATTGAGAGCAGCACTGCCAGGAAGGACTTGGGGGTGCTGGTGGATGGGAAGCTGGACATGACCCAGTAATGTGCATTTTCAGCCCAGAAAAACTGCTCCATCCTGGGCTGCATGCAGAGCAGTGTGGGCAGCAGGTGAGGGAGGGGATCCTGCCCCACTCTGGTGAGATCTGCCAGTAACTGGAGGGGTTATAAGAGAACTGGAGAGAGGGCATGGAGTGCTAGGACCAATGGGAGTGGTTTTAAACTGACAGACAGTAGGCTCAAATGAGATATTAGGAAGAATCTTTTATTGTGACGCTGGTGAAGCACTGTCAGAGCCTGCCCAGAGTAGCTGTGGCTGCTTCATCCCTGGAAGTGCTAAAGGCCAGGTGGGATGGGGTTTTGAGCAACCAGCTCTGGTGCAAAGTGTCCCTGCCCATGGCAGGGGGTTGGAATTAGTTGATCCTTAAGGTCCCTTCCAACCTAAACCTTTCTAGGATTCACAAAGCTCAGAGAGGAGATGGAAAATTATTGTGTTGAAATCACCAGCATATTCTTGTGTAAGAGTCTGAATATCTACATCTTTTCCTACATCTGTAGCTCTTATATTTCACCCAGTAAAATCATCTTGCAAAGGATGTCTCATTGCCTGTGTTTCTTCAATACTTAGAACAAGGAAACCTTAGCCCATTTCTGAAACTACTGGACACTTTTCCAGTAATAACCACAGAAATCAACTGTATAAATGAATTAGTTTAGACTCTTAAGCACATAAAAGGTCCCAAACTCATGAAACCATCTAATTGAAAATTACATGAAAAACTCTCAAAAAAATTAAAAATAAACATTAAAAAAGGCAAGAAAGGCAGTACTTTTGCATCACTCAAAGGTTAGCTATATTTTGCTGCATGACTGCAATCTCAATGGAAACTATTGAATTGGGACTTAGTGATTTAAGGTGTTATTTTGTCCTATAACAAACAAAACAAAAAAGAAAACCAATGGGTTTTCAAGAAACTGAAGACTGACTATCTTCACTCCTTTTCTTATTCCCTTCTCTTCTCCCTTCCTTTTCCCATCCATCATTTTCCATAACACCACTTTAAAACAATGAAAGCTGTTTTTTCCAGTATTGAGAGATGAGAGCTTTTAACTGAATATTATCCTATATAAAGAAGTATGCCATTGTTTGGCTGGTTGGAACATGGACTGCAATAGGTTTCATGGATCTATTTATCTCCAGCATCTGGAGATTTTAACTGAAGTGCTAATGAGTGCATAGCAGAAGCATATTAATTAAGTACTAACCACAGGCTTTGGCTCTGTGACAGCATACACTAAACAACACGTGGAATATAGGTCAAAGAAGCAAGATATTAGATTACTTCTGAGTGAAAAAAATAATGTATTTGACTTTAGTGGGATATTGCATATGCAAATCATTAAAGTGGACTCTGAGGATTTTTGTTTCTACACAGATCAGCAGTACTTGTTAATCCAAAGAACATAAATGCAGAGGAACAACTACAGAGTGTTTTTTATGTGAAACATTTTGGATTTGCCTACTTGAGATAGCAGTAAGCAGTGTTCTAATAATCTATGCATAAACTGAAAAGAGTGTCCTAGAGGGTTCACAATAAACAGTAAATAAACCTGCTGATATGTAGGTCCCCAACTAAATGTGGAGTCTACCTTTTCAACTCATGTGCATCTGTCTAATAATCTGAGTTTCTGGAAGATTTAATGTGGTTCATTAAACACTGCAGGAAACCCAAAACCAAGAAATAATGTCTTAGTAACCTCCTCAATAGTCTTTTAGTGTGGTTATAGGCAAAGCATCAACATAACTCTGTGAACAGTGAAGTATTTTGTGGTTGAGGTTGCAAATGCAGAAAATAATCACAGAATGGTTGAATGCAGCCACCAAAGATGATCCATTCCAACAGGTACAAGTCCCACTAGATCAGATCCATCAAAGTCCCATCCAGCTTGATCATGATGCTACCAATGGTGAGGCATCCACCATTTCTCTGGGCAGCCTCTCCATGTAAAAAAGTTCTTCCTTTGTTCAATCTGAGCCTGTTCTCTATCAGTTTAAACCCATTACCCCTCATTCTGTCATTACAGACCTTTGCAAAGGAATCCTTCTCTTTCTTTGCTATAAATCATTTTTATAAATTGAAAAGCTACTATTAGTTTTCCCAGAAGGCTTCCCTTCTCCAGGATGAATAGCCCCAACTCTCTAAGCCTGTTTTCACAGGGGAGGTGTTTCAGCCCTCTCATAATTTTTGTGATCATTCTGCACATTTTGCACATTCACACTGCAGCAGTTCCATGTCCTCCCTGTGCTGGGAAAAACACCAATGCAGTGCTGCACATGGGATGTCCCCTGAGCAGAGGGGCAGAATCCCCTCCCTTACCTGCTGTCCCCACTGTGAAATCAGTCCAGGACAGGGTTGTTTTTCTGGGCTGTAAGCCCAGTTTGATGGGTCACATCCAATTTTTCACTCCCCAGTATCCCCAAATCCTTCACACTGGGCTGCTTTCAGTCCGTTCCTTCTCCAGTCTGCATTGATATTAAGATTGCTCCTAACCAGGTGCTGGACCATGCACTTCTTCCTGTTGTATTTGGTGAGGTTTAAGATAAAAAACAACACCCAGCAGA
>WEIU01006575.1:420511-468356 GCA_013389925.1 Aegithalos caudatus | reverse complement strand
CGGGCAGCTCCTGCCCCCGGCCGTGCGCTCTGCTTGCCCGGCCGCCCGGGCTGGGGCCCTCTGCTGACGTGGCGGCACAGGCTGATGCCATCCAGAGAGGGACAACGCTGCTGGGGAAGGGTCTGCAGCACAAGTGCTATGAGGAACGGCCGAGGGAGCTGGGGGTGTTCAGCCTGGAGAAAAGGAGTCTCAGGGGTGACCTTATCATTCTCTGCAAACACCTGAAAAGAGGGTGTGGGTGAGGGTCTTGTGTCTTCTGTGTCACCTGTGAGCCAGGTGAGGGTCTGTGTCTTCTCCTAGGCAACTAGTGACAGGATAGGAGAGTACAAGTTTTAAGTTGCGCCAGGGGATGTTTAGCTTGATCATCAGGAGTAAGGGGCGATTAGACATTGGAATGGGCTGCCCAGGGAAGTGGTGGAGTCACTGTCCCTGTAGGTATTTAAGGAAAGATTTGATATGGCACTTAGTTTCATGGTGTAGTTGACATGGTCGTGTTGGGTCACAGGTTGGACTTGGTGATCTTAGAGGTCTTTCCCGACCTTATTGATTCTGTGAAGTGTATTATTTCTGCAGTCTCCTGGGCTGCTTGGTCCTAGAAAATAGTGGAATACTAACGTGTTGTTTGGTCTGTTTCCTTCTGTCGTCTCTTAAAGGAAAAATGCCAGCTGTGGGACAAGGAGTGCAGGCCGTGCCACATCCACAGGGACTGGTGGGATGTGGCGGTTCTACACTGAGGACTCTCCAGGGCTGAAAGTGTAAGTTGGGTTAATGGGTGGTGGCCGGATTGAGGGCTGTAGAGTTCCCTTGCTTATGTCATCTTGCTGTCTTTGAACTAATAATAATCTGTCAGTGTTCTGCTGTGCATGGAAAAACTGCTGAGGTGATGGTTGGGATGACATATTTAATGTGTAACCCTGGAGAAGTAGCTTGTAAAGTTACAGTGGTTTTAAAAAGGTAGGTACAGGTTGTATTTTGTAGTTGCCAAAGGTTACCCTAAGTGGTCTTTGAAGGCTGTGAGCAATTACTTTGGAGCTGAGAAAGATCACTTGTCTCAATGAATTTAAGCATCTGTGTGCATGTTTTCATTCTCTATTAAATAAAAATTTTGGGTTTTGTCTTATAATAGCTATGTTATGATCCTGTGCACCCCCTGAAAAAACAACATAACCGGTACACTGTATGCTTGCATCGTGGTTTTATATTAAAAAGCTGCAGATAATTTACTTTAGCTGAACTTGCCTAGGAAATAGCAGGCCAATACCTTGTATATCTCCATTTTCACAAGGTGAATATTCCAAGGTTATGGTCACTATAAAGAGAGCCCAAGTTTTTACTCTTTTGACCAGTTTGAATCATTCAGATGAGTTTCCAGACAAACTTTGCAGCCTAATACTTGGCTAACAAAGGTGGAAGGTGTATTTGAGGTGATGAGTGCATGCTAAGTTATATCCTGAGTGGAAATTTGTGCTTGTTGTAGAATTACAGTTTATGAGCTCTTGTTCTTGCTGGGTTTAAAAGTCTTGAGATGCTCAGGGCTGACCCTGTTGCCTTTATTTTTTTTTTCCTCAAATCCATTAATATTTTCTTTTGGAGTTCTTCAAGAGGGCTGCTGCTAGCTCCAAAATAAAACATTTGCAGAAGGGTTGGTGATAGGCTACTTAGTGATAGTTCCATGAGTAATCCTTCCTTTGAAGTTGTCTTACGTGTTTTCATTTTCATATATACTTGAAAGTTTAAAAAACAAAACGTATCCAGCAAGCCACCAAAGCAGTGCTGTTCTGCTTTGCTTGCTCCATTCTGAGTCCAGAAAGGAGATAAGGCAAAGAAAAGACAGTGAGCAGCAATAGTGTTCTAGAACAAACCTATGCAGACAGGCAGGGCAACTGTTTTCTCTGTTGTTTGGTCTACTAAAATTCAATTAAAAAAATTAATTACACCAAGCAGAAAAAAACCCAGGAGGGCATTATGATTTTTGGTAATAGGCTTGTGATACAAGCCTTAACAGTTTTGCTAAGCTTCTTTGTGGATCCTTTGATGTCACTTCTAGTGCTGAATGGCCACTCAGTTGTTCTCATCTTCAGTGCAAGCACATCAGTAAACAGATTTTCCCCTCTATTTATGTTGCGACACAGTGGTTTCCGATTCTAAGGTTTTGGAGTACTGGGAATGGGTTTTTTGGAAGCTACTTTGGGCAACTGTATGGTCAGGCTTTTAATGAAAGAATCAAATCTATAAAAGTGAGTTGGTTTTACAAATCACCCCATCCTAGATGTAACGTTTTCTGAGCCACAGCTTGGTAGCAACTTTCTTGCTTATGGCTTTCTAGGTATTTTTCTTCAAAGTTTTTTTCCATTGCAACCAATTGTTGTTATCTCTGTCCTGTTCAGTAGAGTTTAAAGTGAGAATGGATTATCAAGGGTTTGTGATTGCCTTAGTGAACTGCTTCATCTGAAATTGTTTTTAGAAATGGTTGTGATCAATACTGCCTGAAGCCATTGGAAAGCTTAGCCTGGTAGTGGTGGTAGGTGGGCTTTTTTTGGTGTTTTTTTCATATTGTTTAAAATGCAAGCTCTTAAAATTACTATGAAAAAAATACGTAAAACCACCAAAATACATAAAACTAACTGAGAACAGGTTAATTCATACTAGCTACAGTGAGGAGAATTTTGTTCTAGATGAGAACGTTTATACATTTTATACTGTGCAGAATTAGATTGATGCTTTGGGTATTTTGTATCTGTATTCAACATCCATAATAACAAGTACGTTGAGTAGGCACATTGGTTCCCCTCAGGAAAGATCCTTTATTTGCATTACAAGATGCTTCAAGATGTGGATGCCTTCAAAAACAGCTATTAGCAAAAGGGGGTTGTGAGGGATTTGGCTGAGAGGGCCTATGATAATTTTCTCTTTAAAGCTTGGAGATTACATGCTTTGAAAAGAAAACAAAACCCAAACTTTTTCATCTTTTCCGGTCACTTGGTACCTGTGGTTCCTGTATCTTGTCTTGGGCTTTCCTGCTTAAAGAGTTATAGGCAGCTTTCCAATGGATAGAAAGTCAAATTGAGCTTGTTGTACAATATGCAGCCTTCTGAAAGACATTCTGAGAATGCACAGTACCAAATCTTTAGAGGTGTCTGAATCCATTTATTTATTTGTGGTGGGCTGAAAAGATGCAGGTGTGTGTGGAGGAGAATTGCAGGGTTTCAACAGGTTTTCTTTGGGGCCGGAGGAAATGAGATATATGTATGAACACACAATCATCCCGACTGTTTATTTCCATGTAGTTCTGTTCTGATTAGTGGTGCTGCTTTTTTCCTGTGTACCTTTGGCAGAACAGGTGACCTATTCCTACTGCTAAAGGCTCAAATGAATTAAGTAGGAATTCAGATACTGTGTAAGGACTATAAATTATGATTTCTATTATGTAGGATATAAACTTACATGTATACATATATATATAAATAAATAAAAAATATTTATTTATATGTATCAAATGCTGGCATTTGAACAGAATTACATTCTGTTGCTTAGTGAACGATACCCCTTGAAGGGGTTGTTTATGTAGTCACCATGTATGTGGGATTTGTTTATTTTGTTATTGGTTTATTTGCTAAATGCTTTATGCCTGTCTTCAGGATTTTTTATACCCAAATAAGTCTGATAGATAATAATTGAGTTTTAAAACTCAATGTAAGATTACAGTTGTGATCATTTCAATTATGTGGATCATGAGCTTATAGAAAAATATGACAGTAAACACTTTGAATCCCTTTTCAGTTTCCTTTTTTTTTTAAACTTTGTATTCAGGTAGCATTTACACACTTACAAACAGTACCCTGGAGGGTAACACAGGCTGGATAACAGATTTCCCAGTAGTATGCTGAAAATCAGAAATGAGATTGTATGAAGTGACTGGTATGAAGGAGTGTTGAGTGTGTGTATTCATGTAATTGTTGCATCTCAGCACAGCTTGAAACAGCTGATTGAAGCTATCAGTATGTCCCCTAAGATTAACCTGTTTTTTAAAAACATTACTATGCAATTTCTAAACAATATATAAAAGAAGGAAAAATAATTTATTCATTTTAGGTGAAGGTTTAATGATGTAGCTTTGCCACTTTGTGTATGCTTTTCAAGAAAGCAGAAGTCCCTGTCTCTCACCCACTGCTGCCATTGTTTTCAAACGAAATAAAACCCCTAAAATAAAACATCTAATGAGAATTTTATGCCAAAATTTTAGTAGCCGCTAGAGGACTCTGTTGGTTTTTTTATCAGACTGCATTTTTGCTCAGGTGGCTATCTGAGTTCTAAATATAGAGAATGCTTTTCCAGAGACTGTGGAAACAGTGATACATAATAATGGACCAATAATGGCTTGTTTAACAAGTGAGGGGTTTGTTACGCTGTTGTGATTTTTTAAGTAACATTTAGGGTGTATAGAACTGTCTTTAAAAACAGTGGCGGCAGCAGCAGTTTTTGATAGAGATGGCTATCTCATTTCTGTGCCTTAAGGTATTTCTATGGGAAGGGAAGAAAAGTTTTCTTGTACAATTTCGTATGAACTGACGAGCTCACTTGGCTGATAATGACTGGCCTTTGGGCAAGACAGACTTCTTTTTTATGTTAATGCATTTTCTCTTTATTTTTAGTGGACCTGTTCCAGTTTTGGTCATGAGTCTTCTTTTTATTGCTTCTGTGTTTATGCTGCACATCTGGGGTAAATACACTCGTTCCTAGACTCAGCTGCCAGCTTAAAGCATACATCTTGGACCAAAACTATGGTGGATCCTGGTTGTTCTTGGAGAGAGACTGGGGAAGCTTCCTATCACCTGTTGAAGTCCTGTCAACTTTGGCTATAATACTGAATTAATTTCTCAGTTTGCTACTTGGGCAGCTTTAAAGCCTGTCGTGGGTCATTTTGTATTTGTATCTGTACACTTAGAATACAGGTGTTGCAATAAAAGTTGTATATGGAAATAGAAACAGTCTTAACTGTATTTTTTCCTCTTCTGGTATACCACAGTTAACACATTTTACTAGTGGTTTTCATAAATAAACATTTCTGAGTAAATGCTCTTTGACAGTTCAAACCAGATTCTTCCAAACTATACATTGCTGTATAATTTTATGCTAGAAAATCTTTTTTTTTGTGGATGAAAGAGACAAAATCAGGCTCACAAACATGAGAAGGTAACCAATGTCCTTGTTGAAATAAAACTAGGTACAGTGTTGAGATGGTCATGTTCTTATTTTAACTCCAGAAAAATAGCTGGATTTATTTTATTTCCCAAATGCAAGTTCAGCTTTACTCAGTGCTCATTATACATTGAAGTTATATGTTTGTTTTTTTCGTGCTGCACTTGAGGAACAACATGAACTGGTACCTAACTGATTTTAAAAAGAATAATTGCACAGCTGTCAAAGACATTTTTCACCCTTGGTCACATGGTGTGGTTCTTGGGGCTGTCCTGTGCCAGGGCCAGGAGTTGGACTTCAGTGATCCCTGTGGCTCCCTTCCAACTTAGGATATTCTGTGATTCAGTGACTGAAGGTCCACACTCTTTCAAGGAGAATTAAATGGACTAGGAGGACTGGAAAAGCAATGACTGCATTTCAAATAACAGGACATGCAAATTGGCTGAGATACAGTGAAGTTTTGCTTCAGATAATCACTTCAGTTTACTTCTGAATGTTCAGAATTTTCCTTTTGAGCAGTCACACAGCTTTTCCTTCTCTTTTTAAAGGTATCTACATATTTGTGCATTAGCATTTCTCTTGCTAATATGTTCTTGAAACTGGATAGAATTATTTTAGCTTGCTGTTCATGTTGAGTCCTGGTTGAATATCAGCTTGTCATGGGAAAACAATATTAGTTATGCAGCCTTGACAGAAGTTCTAATTGCATGTTGTAGAAGCAGCCTCTCTCGTCACCTTCCTTAAAGCGGTTCTTAAATTAGCATTACTTCTGAAAAGACCAAACTGTTCAGAACAAAACCAAGAATGAGGAATGTGGTCTCAGGGCTATAGAGATAATTGTTTTGAGCCATGCTAATGCCATAGTACCTAAATGTGGAGGGAAAGCTAGAAGACTTGAAGCAGAAACTGAAAATTATGTTAGAAAATGTAATGGTAGGAAGGTATTTTCAGAGGTTTGGAGGTTGAGGAACAGAGTGTTTTGGAGACTCAAAGGCAGTGGTGTAGCAGAACACTAAATTGGTGGAAACTGATACAAATAAGTCATGTATCAAAGGGAAAAGGATCCATAAATCATTTACCTCTATGCATATGGAAATGAAGTTAAAACACGAGGGAAAATAAAGTAAGTAGGGGGAGTAGCTCACCACTTCAAAAGGTGGAGATAAGGATCTTTCACTTAAATGCTTTGCTTAGCAAGAAAAATTCTGTGTGCTCAGCAATTTCATTTTAAGGCAAGAAAATGTAAAGAGAAGACCAAATGCAGGTCAGTTCTGCCGCCCATGTGAACAGACTGTGCTGTGCTATTTTGTGGTGCTCAAAGGAAAAGAAATGCAATACTCTAAAATAGTGTAAGGGTAAAGAATAGCAGTAATATCAGAGTAGGTAACCTTTTTTTTACTATGTTTTCTAATGCACTGTTTGACTGTTTTCTAATACAGCAGGAAACAATTTTCTTTTAAACACTTCCAGTCCCTAAAAGCCATTTTCCCACATCAAATAATTCCATTTAAAGCCTTCCATATTTTGGCTTTTTTGGTGTTCTGCTACTTCTAAAGACCAGAATTAATGATGATCTTGGAAAAATGATGGGGGAAGCCTTATTGCTGTAGAGATTTTTGATATTTTTTAATACATTTAGATACATTTTTATGCGCTTAGTTCAACTGAGTATAAAAATGTTGACTATTTTGACAGTGATGTCCTTGCTTAAATATTTCATTTTCTAGGATGGCTTGTCTCATGGATTTTGGCATACACTGTCAAAAGAGCCTAATGTCTCTTGTTTTGCACAAATTACTTCCCACCGTTTCTTGGTTTTGTATTTTGTGTTGGCTTCCCCGTGGTGATACTTAAGTTGGATTCAGCTAGCTGAACATCGATGTTTTATTTTCCTTGTACTTCATTGAAACCCAGATTTCTCTACTGTATGTTTCCAAGCTGTGATTATTTAAATTATTAGCATGAATGTGTTGGATATTCATGCTCTTTTTTTTTAGTGTTTTATGTACATGAGTTGTGGTGGAGTTTTACAACTGATGTTTATAAAACTTCAGCTCCAGAGCGATACAGACAAAGAAATGCAGGTTGCAAAGTCTTACCAGAATTTTGGCTAATATTGAATGTGAAATTCTGTTTGGCTTGGATAAATAAGTTATAGCCATACTGATAAACAGTAGCCAATCTGTGATACAAAAAACTAGTCTTTCAGTAATAGGTAGAAAGGAAGAAAGGACAGTCATTTGAAAAGCTTTGTATCAGGTGACTAGGAATTAGAAAATTTGAATTTTTATGCCTACCAGTATGTGATTGAAAAAGGGGCTTGACTCAGCTGACTTGTATCTTTACTTAGGGGCTGCAGAAGGCTCTTAAGTCCTCAAAGATCTTTACTGTGTCTCCTTAACAATAAAGATTCAAGATATCTGGAAGAACTTGTATTTCAATAGAAGAGATGATAAAGTACAAGAACCTTTTATCTTTGACTTAAAGTATTTGCAACCTCAGACTTCATTATCCCTCAGCTGAAGATGGGGTTTTATAAGGAGATGGATCTTTTGCATGTCTTAAGGTTTTCTTCCCCCCTCCAGCTATAAATCTGAGTATGTGAGCAGGTCCAGTCTAATTTAACAGTGACTTAGAAGCTGAAAGAGTGTTATTGAGGGTTGGATGGAATAGGTAACTGCTAGAAGAGGGAGATAGTCAGAGCTCCTGCTGTGCAAAAGCCTTGCACTTTTAACTTGTTACCCAGGAAGAAAAGCGGGGAGAGACTCTTTAATGTCTTTATGAATAGGAAAAGTTTAACCTTTGCTCTTGCACTTATTTGCACTCTGAAGTCTATCACCCATGAGCTATTGATCTGTAGGTATATGGACTTCATTAGTTCTGGTGTTTGAGAATTACTTTTTGTCATTTTTTTAGAAGCCACCTCTGCTGCACAACACACACACATATGCACACACATGCTCTTTCCAGTGATTTTTGGTTTTGTTTTTTTTCTTCTGGAGAGAGAGATGACTTCAAAATCTAACATTTTATATACTTGCTGTTTTGGTAATAAAGCTGTATTGACATCTTCATATTAGCTGTTTATGTAAATGTGTTTCATAGAAGACTTTTCTAAACTTGGCATTGGTAATAATATACTAAGAATAGTAATGATTCTCAGCTTAAGATCTCTGAGGGGGGACTCTGCCTTTTGGCTTTTTTTTATTGAGGGGAAACTTGTACATAATTTGTGGTTTCTGCTATGATTTCAGAAGTTGCTAAAAGGAAAGGCAGGCTAAGCAAGAGCAGGTGTGAAGTTACTGAGTATATCTCATCCCTGACATGTATTGTTATCTTCTTCCTTCTGTCCTCTAGTTATCTCTTTTTCTCTGGAGACCTCTGAAGATACTGAATTGTGCCATGTAGTAAGATAATGATCTGATGCAGAGATATGCCAGGCAGTAACAATAATGAACAGGACAGACCCATTTTTCTTAAGTCAAAAATTCAAGTTCAGATGTGTATCACCACAGATTTGATACTGCTATCAAACATGGCAGCAGGTTCCAAATAATCATCCTTGTTTCTTATTTTGAATGATTTTTCACAAGGCTGCCTTTCAGAACAGTGTCTGTGACTTTTTGACCAAACCGAAGTTGAGAAATTCTTTGAAGTTACACTATTAATTCATAAAATAGAACTAAGCAAAACTTCCCATGCACTGTTTCCTCAAAAGGGCTGCCTGTCTTAAAAAGAGAAACAAGTGAAATTCCAGATAGTGTAGTGTGATTTTTTTTTTTTTTTTTTTTTAGTTCATGCATTTATCATCAAGTAAATATACTGACCTGGTTTTCTTCTCAGATATTACAGAGAGATAGAAACTATGCCTACAAATGCTACAGAGGTTAGACATTATCTGAGTGAAGTGCTTCCAAAATCAGAAATAAATTTGTGGTTAGTATGCACTGATTTCAGTGTGGCTGCATTCCCACTGTTCCTTAATTATCAAACACTATTCTATGAGAACTTCCAGTTTATTAGGTACTGTCTTGGTTGTTTTCCTGGTAAGGTAATATGAAAAGAGCCCAAAGTAATATGGCGTTAAATTCCCAAGATTGGCTGGTAAGTAATGTTATTCCTGACATACATAAAAGCGCCATGCAGTTGTAATCAGTGAAGGAGAACGTATGTGTTCCCCACCTCGGGGACATCTGTGAGGGAGAAAACATAACTGCATGATACAACTGCACAGACATTTGTAAAGGACCAAACTATTGTAATTCGGTGTGAATCTGAACTTGATGCAGTTGTGGGGTTTGGTAGACCTCGCTTTCTAATTTCGTTCCATTTTTGTTTCCATATTCCTTCTTTTACTTCTAACAGTAATCTATTAATAAAATTAATTAAATGTAATATTAAATAAATTTTTAAAATTAACACTTAACTTTCTTTAATCTCAAAGCAATGATGTTTTAATTCTTAATGATTTTTTTTTGTTTGATTGAAACTACAATGAAAAGTAATTGCAAATGCCAACATTTTCCATGAAATGGAAATTCACATTGAAACCAGCTCTTAAAAAAAGATATCCACGACAGTGTGAAATAGTATTGGAATTATGGGTATAGGTCTTAGAAAAATGTACTTTGGTAAGAACTTGTGGATGTCTTTGATCCAGCTCCCTGCTCAGAGCAGAGTAATCATCAAGGCTTGATCAGGTTGCTGAGGGCCTTCTGCCAATTGCATTTTGAGAATCTCCAAGGAAGGGGTTTCTCTGGATACCCAGTGGTCTCTGTGTTTAACCACTCTCTGAAGATATTGTTTGTTACATCCAGTTAGAATTCTTTTGTTGGACCTTACAGTGGTTGCCTCTTGTCCTTTTGCTGTGTATTGCTGGGAGGGCTCTAGCTCCGTCTGCTTTCTAACCTTAGCTGGGGACAGCAGCTTGTGTTTCACCTTAAGCCTCTTGAGCTAAACAAACATGGTTGTCTCTGTCCCTGTGTGTCATGTGCGCCGGCCTCCAACCATCTAAATATCCTTCTCCTAAATTCTCCTGTTTGTTACTGTTTCTTTTGCACTGGGGGCGCAGAGCTCAGTTTTCCAAATGAGTGTGTAATAAGGGAGTATCTTTACCAGTGCTTGGCTTGACATGCCTGTTGTGCATCTTGCTCCATGGTTAGCCCTCATTACTGCAAGGATGTGCTACTGGCTCATGTCCAGTGTGGCCACTGGGACATTTTGTGCAGAGCTGATCTCTGAAGAGTCAGGCTATGTGTCACTGCATGGAGTTGCTCTATCCATGATACAGGACTTAACATTTGTCTGTTCTGAATGTCTTCAGAATGATTTTTTGTCTCAATTTCCACACTGCTAAGGTCCCTGAGAGTGCAGGGCTCTTCTTCACCAGCTACTACTTTGTGAAATTTGGTGTCCTCATAAACTTGCTGAAGATGCAGATAATGAGACCAATTGCCTTCTTGCCAGCAGCACGACAGTGAGTTTGCATCACTGCAGGATTACTTTAAGCTTCTGTTCCTGTTTATGGCCATCCTCACAAAACCTGATATGTCTGGGCTTGAGCGTAATCCTGGCACTGAGATACTGGATTTCACATAAGGACAGGCTCTAGCCTCATGCATGGAGGATGCAAGTGAAAACTCAGACGTGCTTGAGAGTGCCTTCCCAAAATTCACTAGGCACTGTTCCCAGGCCTTCTGCTTACTCATTTCTCACTCACCACCTGTGCATTCAGAACTATCTGCTGGCTCATAAACTGGTTTGTATAAAGTTCTAACTTCTCAATAGCCTGCACCATTTCTGTTATGTGTAGATCTCACACAGACTGAACTAGAAGATGCCTACAACATGCACTAGGTGGCCAGAGCAACACATTAAAAGTTAATTTCTGTATGATTTCAGTTGAAAAGTGTGTTTTTCTGAATTTTCCTCTTAGCATTCCCAGTGAATCCAGAAGAAGGAAGAAAACTTCCAAGTATATACTCACCCTGTATTCTTTCTCCCCTTGAACTGAATATTCTCTGAAAGGAAAAGGGGCTCTAGGAATATACTGTAATGATTCTTCTAGGCGTTTATTTTCCAATAAAAAAGGGTTTTTAAGATATTTTGCTAAAATGAATTAAAACCACTGCATACCTGTGTGATTCCTGTGTGTCCAAATGCTCCACACAGATTTTTAGGTAACTTCACCAGTGATCCTATTTCCTGTTCCTCTTGTCTGCTCTCTGGCTTAAAGACCTCTGGCAGGCTCATTGTTTGTTGGGGTGAGAGTTCTGGTTCTTCTGGAACATTTATCTGTCCAGAGTCTCAAGGCTGGATGGTTTTCACCTCATTCTAAAGTAGACAAGAAACTAAAAGTCTTGAGAAAGATTTGTCTTCATGTAATCCAAGGTAACTGCCAGTGCTGACCAGCCAGGTCCTGTGTAGTGGCTGAAGCATGGATGTTTTCCAGGGAGTTTGGGTACGGGTGTTTGAATGTTTACCACTGGTTTCCCTTTGCCATATAGATGTCAAAGCTGAGTTGGAGAAAATAATACCAATGTCTCAGGGTTCACTTTCCCTGCTCTTGCAGGCAACACAGCTTTAAAGCATTTTACATATTGATCCAACTCCTTCATTTAAGATATATGAAATTCCTATGTCTTGTCTGAAAAGGTACACTGGGATATGTGCAGCAGTTAGCTACCTCCCTTATAAAAAGACACCTCTCGGCAGTGAAGTTGTAGGTGTAGTCGTCCCAGATTTAGTAGAATCTGTAGCTGATTCACAGGCAATGTAAATATGCCTGTACTTTAGGAAGATGGTGTTGGTGGAAGTCAGTCTGTGCCTTACCCCTACAATGCACAAGCATCAGGTAATGAAAAGAGGTATCTTAAAAAGCCACCTAGTCACCATATTTTCTAGAAAAGTTCTGTGCGAAAATTGTATTCATGCTACAGACCCTGCTCCTCCACCATCTACTGTAAAACAGTGGCTTTCAGATAATGCTGAAGTTGGCAACAATACTGCTACTGATCATTCATGGATCAGATTACAGGGAACTTTGTCATAAAAACTGGCATACATTCCAACACAGCATCCTATCTTACTCTAAGTGTCTTTGTGGAGTACCCAACTGTGAAAAACCTGCAAAGGCAGATTAACGTGGGAGAGTGATGGCACCATGGGTTCTGGCATTCCAGTGTAAATCCATTGTGCTGTTGTAAACCAGCAAATGTATGGAGCCGTACTTTCACATGCAAAGTCCCATTTTTTCCCTGCACATTTAACACCGTCAGATCCCAGATTTGGAAGTGTAACTGCAATGCCTAATTAGCACGTCCATGCTAAATATTTCCAGTACCTTCCGTGACAGAAGAGCTTTCATGCGCTGCTTCCCATCCTACATTTCCCTTCTCATCCTCACTTGATGCTGCTGGGTAAAACCCCTGTACCCCTAAGAACCACTGCTACTTCCTAGCTTTGAGCAATAAACAATACCACCATAATTTGATTATTCTCCCAGTTTTCCACTTTCAAGTTTTGGTCACGCTAACCCCCTCAAGTTCTTTTCTGTTCTTTTAAGCAATCATAACCCTTGTGCTCACCTCCTGGTAACCTCCTGATAAAACAGCAGTTTCTGCTTTGAAGGAGGACATTATTCATGTGTCAATGATGAGGTGGTTGGAACCAGATGTTCTTTAAGGTCCATTCCAATCTCAGCCATTCTGCAACTCTGTGATTCTCTGTAGCTCAAGTTTGGATGTAGTTTTTCTGAAGTACTGACTTGGCCTTGGTGTTGGTTTGTCTTGCACAGGCAGTTTCCTTCTGCTTGCTGGGAAAGGCAGTGATCATAGGTCATGTTCTTTGTTGCTGTGTGAGAGATAAAGCTGTTGACATCAAAGCAATGCCAGTGCTTTCCTCCTGCTTTCACTCCTGCACTGCATCAGTCCCACTCCCAATTTCTTTGTGTATGTGCCCACCTTCACTCCTTGCCAGAAAGCACTGCTTGGATTTCTGCTGTGGGATCTAGCATCATCCTGCCTTTTCCAGGAAAAAACAAATTGCAAGTTGATATGAAAGCATTGGATCAGTACCACCTTATCACATCTGCTTCTAAAACGGATCTCTATGCATTAGGGGGTGTATTCTTTTGTCACATTAATAAAGAAATAATCGTGTTTGTCTCAGGCCAGACTTGCTGAGTTGGGCTGAACCTTAAATATATATTTTTTCTGTGAGGTGTATGCTGCCCTTGCATGGAAGCAGTGTAGAAATTAAAGATTTTAATCTTTTTTATAGCAATTCAGTGACACAGGCTGGAATTCACTATTTCTGGGGTCTTTAAGTTATAGATATTCCTCTATGTAATGCTGTGGTTGGCATAAAAGTATAAAGTCTATCTGAGTTAGCCTGTGCGTGAGCTGTGAGCATGAGGAAATACAGGAGGATAGTGGCACAATGTGTCAGTTTATGGCAGAGATTGGCTGTGTCCACCTCTCATCCTATGTGATCACCCTCATGATAGGAAAGACAGAGATAAATTGGGGTTTAATAACATCCTTCCTAGAGTCACACCAAGGCCTGAAGAAGTTGAAAGCAATCTTTTCATGGCAGTTTGTGGCAGGAGGACAAGAAACAGTGGGGTTAAGGTTGAAACGAGATCTGTTGGATATAAAGAGATAGGTTTTTCACCATGAGGATAGTTGAGCCAAGGTTGCTCCTAGAAGTTGTGCAGGCTCCTTTCTCCATTGGATGTTTATCTGATGGATAAAGCCCTGGGAAGCCTGATCTGATCACAAGTGACCTATCTTGGAAATGTAGGTAACAGAGGGTTGCACTAGATGACCTTTCAAGGTCTCTTTCGAGCTGAATTATCCTATGACCATATGATTCTTGTGGAGCATTTCTGACACCTAGATGAATGTTTTCATCCTTTGAAACTTGTTATGTTTCTGCTGCTCTGCTGCTCAGCAGGTGATGCAAAGAGCAGAAGATAAAGCAGAACTTCAATAAAAGTTACATCAGATTTTCAAAGGTCTTGGAGAGTTACGGAGAGAAAGAAGATTCTTAGTTTTATCAGTTTTATTATTCAGTCTCTGGAGCTTGATTTTTTGGTAGACTGAACCAAGTAGAGTTCCATGATATTAGGTAAAAACATAGTATACATTGCAAATTAAGAAGTCCCATAAATAAGTCTGCAGGAATCATTAAAACTGTACATGCTACTCCATCTGCTGGGGAAATCAATAACTTCCAGTATTTAAGAGGTGGAGACATTCTTCAATCACAAAGGCAGGGTTTTCCCAACCTGTTTTGTATCTGTAAACAAGTGTATTTGCCTTTGCAATACTTACACTCCACAGGATAGAAAGGAAATCTTAACTTGTTTGGGGAAATTACGATTTTTGAAAAATTCTGCAGGTATAATTACTATTTTTTCTTCTCTTCCCTTTATTTTGAGATGAGTCAGTCAAATCTATGTGCTTGAGAGTCTGCAAATGAAAGACAAAGCCCTGAAAAGTTTGGTGTCCTCTTTTCTATGCATTGTAGACTCAGAACATGAGTATGCTTGCTGAACTACCCAGAGCAGATGTCAGAAGTCAGTTTGCATGGTCCAGGATTGCATTCTGTCTGTTTGTGAAGGGCTTAGCTCAGTCGTCCCTGATTAATAACACCTCTCTCAGCAACATCGTCTGCTGGAATTTTTTTCACCAAATTCCATAATGACTCTGCTTAGAGGTAAATGAGAATGATGGTGTTGAAGCTGCCTGAAAGAAACAGAAGCATGTTAGCATGAAATTACAATCTCATATTTTTGGAAGGTAATTGGTGTAAAGGTCATGTAACCTCTTAATGAACTACAAGACTCCATGTCTGATGGTAACTTATCTCTTGCAAGTAGAGAACCTCACAAGAAAAAAACATGAAAGAGTAAAGGCTGAGCAAAGAATTACATGGATTTCATAGGTGTCTTTTTCTTTCATTACATAACCAGTAACAGCCACTTTTTTCAAAGTAACACACTTTTCAAAGTAATACATTGAAATGGAACTAGAGAGGTCAGAGACAATGAGCTTCAGTCTAAATCTGCATTTATGTTTTGATATGCAAGAAGAGACTGAGGATTGTGCTTACTGTCCTGAAGACTCACATCTACTGTTTATTTCCATATTTTGAGCTAGAGAAAGAGCAGTGAACACCTATCAGGAGTACAATCACTTCATTCTGGTGAGAAGTAAGCTTTCATTTGGACCAAAGAGAGTGTTATAGATTTCACAGCCCTGAAGTCCTCAGTTTTGCTCTTCTTTTGCAATGAATAAAAATGTGTGTTTGTTTCCTCTTTGATGGCAAATTTGTAATTCAGACATTTGTCATGGAGACTGACTGATGAGTAATGAAGTCTAGTCCCTTCTAATCTAGTCTGAATTGAATATTTGATCTTGAGGAGAGCATTTGCATCACAGTCTATGTCACTTCCCAGAGGTTCACTTGATTTGAAGACATGAATTCTTGTTTTTTCAAGATGTTTTTTCAAGCTCAGAATTTTACTGGAGACTCTTCTGTTATATACTTTCAGATATCCATCATAAGGCCAGGGTTCAAGGAACAGCTGTAGCCTTGTAGCCAAGTAGATGAGGTTTTTCCATTTATTGTAAGAGGACACAGGCTTTGTCTCATGTTAACAGTGGAGACTTCTGAACCTGATGGGCTTTGTATGGACTTGTCTTGGGCTACTTGTGTATTTATTTTAGCTTGTTTACCTGTATTAGTGATTGTCTAATGACCATGTAACTATTACTTTGTTTTAGCTTTTGATCACTTTGTACAACTGTGTGGTATAACGTCTAATGTTACATATTTTTGTAACTAGAAGATATTAATAACAAGTGCTTATTCTCTGTAGAATGAACTGTGTATGACTGATCCTGGAATAAAGCACCTTGTGGGTTACAGGGACAGGATGATACCAGAGGTCCCAGGGCTCTGGAAACCTCACCAGAGGTCCCTTGCAAACAGTTGAAGAAAGGCAATATTTAGAAATGAGTAAAACCAGTTAGGGATAACAAAAGAACTAAGTGTCTGACATATGTACTACACACCATATGTAACAGTGTTACACATGTGTAACACTGAGTTGGAGAAGAGTGAAGAAAGAGCAAGGTACAGAGAGTGTTAGAAAACATGTGAAAAGGATTCCAAGCAGATTCCAAGTTGGGAGGGAAGAAACCATCAATATCATACTGGCAAAAGATTTGAACACTAGGAGCTCACTGTTCCTCTCCCCCTGCTCTGAAGCTGTCTTTTTAAGATCCAGAGTGCAGTGGAAAAGAAAACACACCACCAAAAAAATGGGTTGGTATATCCTGGGCATAGTGGCCACAAAATAGTAGTTTTCAATTCTGGGTGAAGTTGGGAGTGGTGCCAGCAGAGCTGCCACCTTGGACTTCTGACGGGCAGACTTTGGCCTGTTCAGGAGATCGAAAGGAAGGTCCTGCTTGACCAACCTGATCTCCTATGACAAAGTGACACACTTAGTACATGAGGGAAAGGCTCATCTATCTAGACTTCAGGACACCCCCTCCCACAGCATTCTTCTGCAGAAACTGGCTGCTCCTGGCCTGTATAGCTGTAGCCTTTACTGGGTAAAGCTGCCCAGATGGCTGGGCCCAGAGACCTGTGGTGAATGGAATTGCATCCAGCTGGTGGCTGATCACAAGTGATGTTCCCCAGGGCTGGGAATCTTTATTAATATCTTTATTAATAACCTGGATGAGGGGATTGAGTGCACCTCAGTAAATTTGCAAACATCACCAAGTTAGGTGGGTTTTGATCTGCTGAAGGGCAGGAAGGATCTGCAGAGGGACCCAGACATGCTGGATTGATGAGCTGAAGACAACTCCATGAGGTTCAACAAGGAGAATGCAACCCCAGGCAGTGCTACGGGCTGGGAGCAGAGTGGCTGGAAAGCTGCTCAACAGGAAGGGACTTGGGGGTGCTGTTTGACAGCAACTGAACATGATCCAGCAAGTGCTCAGGTGGCCAAGAAGGCCAATGGCATCCTGACTTGTATCAGAAATAGTGCAGCCAACAGGACAAAGGAAGAGATTATTCTGCTCTACTCAGCCCTGTTGAGGTTGCATCTCAAATCCTGTGTTCAGTTTTGGGCCCTTCCCTTCAAAAAGGAAGACATCGAGGTGCTGCAGGTGTCCAGACAAGGGCAACAAATCTGGTGAAGGGTCTGGAACACAGGTCTTATGAGGGTCAGCTGATGGAGCTGTTGTTTAGCCTGAAGAAGAGGAGGATCAGGGAGGATCTCATTCTCTACAACTCCTCTGGGAAGGAGGTTGTAATGAGATGAGGTTTGATCTGTTCTGTCATGTTTGAAGTGCAAGGAAAGGGCCTTAAATTGTGCTAGGGGAGGTTCAGAATAGATATTAGGAAAAAAATAATTTTTTTTTCCTGGAATTGGAATAAATTGTCCAGGGAGAAGGTAGGATTGCAGGTAGGTAGGAAGTATTCAAGAAGCATCTGCATGTGGCTTGTGAAGCTGTGGTTTTGGGGTGATAGAGTGGTGCTGGTTTGATGATTGGATGGGATGATCCTTAAGGTCTCTTCCAACCTTAATGATTCTGTGATGCTAAATTGTTTGTGTATATACAATTTTAAGTAATATAATTTGAACTGTGAGGCATTAGTCTCATTGTAACTGGATAGGTAAATCTTTCATTAGACTGTTAAGACTTCAGTTAGACTCAACATTGAGATCATGGCTTTGTATACATGGTGTGTTCCCTTTGCCCTTAACTTTTCAAGTTTATCAGACTGAAGGGAATTCAAGCAGTCTATAATATAACCTAAATGCAATTATTTGGTAGCAATGGTTAGGGAATGGTCATGAACTGTGTATCCCTGACTGATGTAGCAAAAGTATCTTGGGGTAGCCTGTCTTGAGGGGGTATATACCCACCTTTTGTTATGCTTAGCTAGAGCAAATTAATCTATTTCCAGGATTTTTTTTTAATTTTTTTTTCAGAAAAGGATAAAGGTGAAAGCTGTACTCAGGGAAGGAGTGTGATTATGTCATAAGTAGCCTTTGTCCTAGAGAGGCAAGCAGCATGACTTTTTTGAATCTTTAGAAAAACACAGCTTACATGCTTCTCTGAGTGACACTACTGGATTTGGCTTTCATGGACTTGACCCAAATACACTGAATATGTGGTTTAATTTTATGAGATATTATTTGGGGATGTTTCAAGCAGTCATCATCCTCGATACCAGTATTTGCTGTCTTTCAAGATGACCTTTAAGTGCTGCTAGAGTCAATATGGTTAGGGCTTGTGAAGTCTTCTGTCTTCTGCTGGTGAAGCTTCTAAGGAAAAAGAAGGAAACTCACTAGACTTAGAGCTTATTTACTTTGTCTAGCACTGTGTACTTGATTTAGTGATTTAGGTAGAACAGTCATCACATTTCAGAAATTGTACCAATTGGGAGCAGGTCTGTGAAGGAGTCTGGTGGTATTTAAAGGTGAGTATCAAAGACAGAGGAAATTAAGATGCTACTGTGTTGTTTTAAAAGATTGGAGAACAAACCACACAGGAAATATTGTAAGCCATAGGCTGTTTCCTGTAAGGCCAAAATGCAATCCCCAGAATTCAAACTGCTCTTCATATGTGTGAAGGACAGATTTAGACCCACGAGGGAAAGAAAAGCTGTGAAGAAGAGGAGGAGGGCTAACAGCTTACTTCTTGGCTGTTAACATTGAATAATTAAGCACTAACAGCCAAAAGGAAAGCTGTTGTTTTCCTAGTCCAAATACCCAGCCAGGAATAAAACATTAAGCAGCTACAGAAATGATGTCTTTCATTTTCTTTTCATAAAATAAATGACTAAGTGAAACAATATATACTTTGGATATAAGAGTATTATAAGTGTATATAAGAGATATAAGTGTGTATAAGAGAGAATATAAGTGTATTTCATATAGCCTGAATTTTAATTTCCGGAATTTGTGCTTTGCATTTCATGGGTAAACTGAGCATGATGTGCTGACTTTTTTCCCTTAAAATTCGTTGTGCATCTGTGGAAATAAAGGCTAGTATCTAGAATGCTGAAGCTTTAAACTATGACCACTTTATGGTAAAGAATCCCCTAAAATTCTTGTGTGTACCAAATCTTATCTGTTTTGTTTTTTTCCAGCTGTGTTATTTGGTTCAAAAATTTTGTTATTTACTACCTTGTCCTGCTTCTGGAAAGCAAGTCATTAGTCCATGCTTTTACTGATGGGAGGGTCAAAAGGTGTGGCATTAGGCTCTGGCACCTGCCACTGTTGTAGTCTTTTTACAAAGGCTGACCTTTCTAGAAGTTCTCAACCTGCAACATAAGCTTACCAGAGAGGAGAATAAAACAAGTTTTTTTTACTGGTAGATTTTACTGGGTCTAAAGTGAGGATTGTAAAAATTTGAGTGAAACAGAGACACCACATTCATGATTTAAGAGTACAACCCATACCCATTCACACGTTTTATACTGTAAGAAAACTCAGTGGGGAGAAAAAAAAAAAGCCTAAGAAAAAAAGACATATGAAATGAAGGAGATATGGCATTCAGCATGTCTGACAGAAGAAATAGCCCCCAGAGCCAGAAAATTGTCATCAGGTAGCAGTGATATCAGTCTAGAGCTCCTTCCAGCTTTGGATCACAGGGCCCATCAGCAGAGCTCCCTGTATACAGCACCCCTTCACAGTCACTCGTCAATCAAACAACTCTGAAAATAAAGACCACATGTCATCAAATTTGTGGAATTCTTCTCTTCCTGTTTATGCAAGAACTGCCAGATCACTTATGTTGCTGCACCAGCTTTCTGTCCTCAGAGAGGTGGGTGATTTTCTTTTCCTAGTGTCAGTGTGGATAAGTCCTTTCACTTCTGGTGTGAAAATTAAATGCTGTTGTAAGACAATTTCATGCTGCACGGGACACTGAGGACCTTTTTAGGAATACAAAGGCAATAACTTTGAAATGCTGTTTATTCACCTCTGTAAAGACCCTCTGCCACCATGGGTAGGGAGGAATAGAAGGATGGATCCAGAATACCATGTTTTCCTGTAGAAAAGCATTCATACTTGTTTGTATTGGTTGGATACAAGCACTGGAACTGGCAAATTGCCCCAAAGATGCAGTGTGTGCTTGTGTGAAGGCCATAGGAGCAAAGTAGAGAGGCTGTTGACTTGCATTAGCTCTCAAAATGTTACTAGAGACTGGGATGTCATTTGGCCTGGGCCAAAGATATGCAAGAAACATTGCTCACACTTCTGTGGGAAGGCTGATTGCTTATCAATGCTCAGTTTACTTGGATAGGTGCAGCAGAAATGGGACAGAACAGTCCTATTTCAGTGAATTGTCACCTGTACATAGCTCACTCCTGCTCAACTTAACATCGGCAGAGGCGCCATAAAAAGTAGAGATCACTGCTTGTAGTAACCACCACTCCTTTCTCTAATAAAGCTGCACAGATAAGGAAAAGGTTGAAAATTATATTAAAAACATCCAAAAATAGCAGTAGTTTTGCTGGCGGATTTCCCAGCAGACCATATGTCAACCTTCTCTGGTCGATGTAAAATCCACAATCAGTGGTTACTGGATTAGTGCCTCACCTCAGATGTATCACCCCACGTTTTGCTGTCTCGCTGATGCCACCTTGCCACCCTTTCCAAGTGGCTCCAGGCTCCCTTTGTGTGACCTTTTGCTCACAATGTGTGTTCTCAGAGAAGCCATCATGGGCTCGCAAAAGCATAGTCTGGATGTTCCCAAGGCCAGGATATCATTTGTTCCTCTGCATTCCCTGGGCCAGGGCCCTGTTTTCTCAATGTTGCATGGCCAATCTTAATTTTTTTTAAAAAATAAAGCTATTTTTGATGACTGCTAGGTTTCTTTCTTTGATTATCAGAGGAATATTCCCTTCCTCTTCCACATCTGTCTGTGTTTTCATTCTCTTTAACATACGAGACAAATTTCAGAGGGTTTTCCACCCTCCTAGCCCCGGAAGACAACCTGATGCCTCTTCTTTGCAGGTCTTTGCTCCATATGCTGAAGAGGAAGGCTTTGTATATTTTTTAATGTTCTCCCATAGCATTAATTCTTTATATCCAATATGAATTATTGGCAGATTAACAGCAATCTGGAAAAACAGATGGTGCTTTCCAGACCTCCCTCCTCCTTCGCTGTCATGGTTGAAAGGAAACTAACATTAATTCAGCCCCAGCCTTCAGTGAGAGTGCAGGCCTACTCAGTGTGCCAGGCTGCCAGATATTTACGTACAGCTTTATCTCATGTACGTACGTCCTATTTCTTCTGGATATAGAAAGAAACCTCTAATATATATCAGTGTTTTTATAATGTGCCAAAATTTTATCTATAGTTACAGAGGCAAATATAAAACCGGTTAACTACGTTCATGCCTAATCACATAACTGTATATTAGTGGCTCTGCATTTGTGCTCCTAAATATATGGAAGTGTATTCACAGAAATGCCTATGTATATATGTGCATACATGATACATCAGGTGTGTATTTCCTAAATCCATGGGGCATCAATATTGACATTTCTCTGTGGAAACTCTAAATTAAATCTGTTTGAAAGCTGTTATTATGGCTTGGAATGGCAAATGTCCACCAGCTACTGGTCAATCACAAATGTCTGGCTAGAAACAGATCCTTGTATCACTTTCTCTGCACAGTTGCACTGTGTCCTGGCTTTATGTATCATGTTTGGCACTATTTCAGTCTTTCTCTGCTGGACGACACTCTTCAAAGATTTCTTGTTGAGAAAATTTCATCATGCCAGTTGTATGTATGACTTTTCCTGTACCACCAGTAGTATTTGTCACCGATTGTACTCTTTAACAACAGGTAAGAACTAATACACCTCAAGATCTTTCTTCAAACTTCTTCCAGGAAAACATTAATTTTTAACAGTTCTTTCATTTCATAGGATTAAGATTAGTAAGAAGTGCACTGAAACCAATGTTAGCAAATAATACATACACATGTATATACACACCTAGTATAGCAGAGGTTTCAGTCTGAGACATATCACTTTCTGGCAGATGGTTTCCCTTTGTTTTCAGTAGTTTGTATTTTGACTATCTTTTCTCCCAGCCTACAATTAATAAAGTCAGTCACCACAGACTGTGAAATTCTTCTTTATTCTTCTGTATACTAACAACCTGTGCTTTTCCTTACTGTGCTCTTTGTAGGAAGGGTTTTGATGAAGGCCTTTTCAAGACAGAAGGGATCCCACTGCACTGGGATAATGAAGCCCGCAGCACCCTCTTAAATTCTGCATTTCTGCACCACTGCACCACTTACAATATTTATTTTTTTCAGGTTTTTATGAAGAATAGTGTTTAGTCACTTGATCACAGCTCCCTTACATTGAATGGCAAGAGGCCACCTTACCAATGAATGAGTATAGCATCTTTGATGGAAGGCACTGCAGGAAGAGAATGTCAACTGGGATGTGATGGAATTTTGTGAGGTGGTGTTGTGGTTTACTTCGGTTTTGTTTTTCTGTTTCATTTGTCACATTTTGAATGTTTGGAAGTATCAAGTGTACTTAAAAAGTAATGGTGTTTTCCTCCATCCATGTCCAAGGGCCATCTCACTTAAGGTCAAGCATATCAATGAAAAGTTTACCAAGAGAATATGGAGGCCTGTGATGAAAAGCAAAATTTATTTATTACTAGTGGCTTCTGGTGTCATTTCAGACTGTTTCATGCTCATCATATAAACAACCCTTTGCATTTACTCAGCTATATACTTATATTCCAAAGGGAGTAGCATATGGTATGAAAACCAGATGCCCCTGCCCACATAAAAGCTCTATACATTTGTTTCAATGTAGTCAGGAAACAGTCACGATCTTCTTCCCACTCTCAGAGGAGTCAGCTGAATGCAGCCAAGACCCTGTTTAGCTCTCAGTGACTACTGGTGTTGCCTAAGCTGTCCTGGGGGATAATGGGATGGACTGTCTTGTCTCATGGGAACGTTTCACCATGAGAACTGAACTTCCTATGCTCTGTGAATTAATTCTCTCTACTGAGATAGTTCTTCTCTTCCCCTAAAAGGCTGTCTGGATTCCTCCACAGAAACTTTAAACTCCATCCTTCCCCTACTTCTGTCTCTGTATTTCATTGTTTGCTTCTGTGGAGTAGTTAACATCATTAGGACCTCCTTCCTAGCTGCTTTTTATGTACAGGTATGGCCTAGGCTTCCAGAAGCCAAGTTTACATCCTGTCTAAAACGTGTCTTTAATTTTGATATTTTAAAATCAATACTCCAAACGAGAATCTGTCACAAAGCCTGTAAAAAGTCACAGATTTCACTTCTCTTGCATCTTCCCCTTCCGACCATTCTTTGGAGGTCGGTATTTATGTCAGCCATTAATTTTTTTATAGGCTCCTTTCAGCTGCTTTGCTCCTACAATTTTCTGGCACGTGCAGTTGTAAGAGAGCACGATGCTCTGGACGCTGGCACGGGGTCCCTTCCATAGCATAGCATCTTTGGCACGCTTAGCCGTGAGATGGTCGGCGGGTTTGCCGGCGTGCGGCGCAGTCCGGCTCCGTGCTCTGCCGTGACCTGCCATGCGGGGGCAGAGCAGCTCCACCTCGCAACGCGAAATGAGCCCTCGCGGCGAGAGCTGGTGGCTCTGCGGCGCTCCTCTCCGCAGAGGCGCACGCTCTGCTGAGGAAACCTGCAGGATTAACTGAGTTCTCTGGAAGACCCTTAGGTTCAGAAGAGTCTCAGCAGTCTTGTGTTGTTCTTCACGTTTGCAATAGGTGATTTGGCTGTTCCTACTGTAGTCCCAACTCATAGGAAGCCCACAGTCATCAGAAATTTCATACCTTCTGCTGCACCTGAGTTGTCAGACAAGCCAAATTCAGCTCCAAATATTTAGTGAAGATCAGAATAAGGTAACAGTACACACGACTATTGCGTGCTGACAGAATCTTTGTGTAGACTGGGTCAAGTGTGATACCAGTGGGAATTGCATATGCAGAGGAACTGCATGGCATGCAGCAGTGGTCTCTAGTGGATGGACCTTTGCATCTCCTATGCAGACTCCAGTTGTAAGCTACGCAGAGGCATGGCTTTCTGTTAGGACCTATATTATTTTAATATTCTGCTTTTTAAAAGATTTCTGGGCATGGACAGTAAGTCTTTAAAGGCATGGATTCTATTTTTAGTGGTGCTATTCTCAAAGTCTTCCCTGCAGAAACTGCAAATACTATTTTAAAAAGTCTTTACAGCTCTAAGTCATATGAGTCACAAAAAAGGGTTTATATCTTCTTTTTTAGATTTAAAAAGAGTTTTTCTCCTCCAGTAGATAATTTTCTCTCCCAGGAAAATGGATGGGTTCTTTCTTTCAGTCAGACTAGAGGTGTTGTTGAAGACCCTTTAATATGTTTTTCTCATGTACATCGGATGATGCAGCTAAGGAGTGGACAGCACTGTGCCTGATGTTTGGCTTCAAAATATCATTTAATACTGTTCTTGGCCTGTCATTTCTGTCCTGTTGGTGAAGCTGCACTTACAGCATGCCACTTGGTTCTTCTTTGTTGCGTATGTCATGCCATTAAAGGCCAGAATTCAAACAAAGAATCTTTTTGGTTTTGATCTTTTATTAAAAAAATTATCACATAAGCAAAACGGTTTGCATGGGCACGGAGGCAAGGACCTCTGCTCTCTCCTCCACTTCTACCTCTAAAGGAGCTTCCCTTCTGAATGGAGTATTTCTGGTAACACTTGGGTTTCTCTCCTCTCTATCCTGTGGTGGAAAGAATTTCCCACTGAAATTGGTGGAAACTTCTAAAAAACTACTTTTTTCAAAACCTGCAAGATATAGTGCTAAGCCTTTAAAAAAATCAGAGTAAAATCCAATTCCTTAAATCCCTGATGGAAGAAATCTTATTACCTTCAATACTATTATATACAGGACAAAGCCTGTAAGGCTTTGCTGAGAGATTGAAAAAGGGAAATTAATGACAGCACTTGAAATTACCTGTAATTATCAGTGACACTGGGTCAGCATCATTGCAATGACAGTCTCACAGAGTGATGATTCTGACTGGTTCGGGATTTATGCAAAACTGCGAAACAAAACGTGACCTCCGCAATCAGTATTAATGTATCTCTGGAGCATTTAAGCATCTGAATTCACAATCTAGTGTGTAGCTGCTTTCATCTTTTGAAGAGCAGTTAAATTCTGAAGGGTCCCAAGCGTTTTCCTGGTCAAAATCACCTCTCCTTTCCCATTCATTTTTACTCAGGCCTCTCTCTTCACTGTCACCATCACACAATGTCTCTTCAGCAGCTATAACAACTGCTTATATGGAAAAGTAATAATAGGAAGGCGTTTAATGAATTTTAAGCTGACTTTAATGTAATTTAGCAGCTGGAAACAAGGAGAAGAGCCAGCACAGTGTGACCTGCCAGCTCTCTATGGATTGTCAGTGGTCAATGTAGCACATATTTCAGCACTGCTCTCCAGGGTACGCTGGCAATGTTTCTTTTCTCCAGCTACATTCCTGATTTCAATTAAATCAGCATCTGAAGTACTCTTTCTGATGTAGTTAGTGCCTTCCAATAAATGCTCCTGGCTTTGTTTCTCCCCAGATGCTGTCCTTCCTAACACTTCTGTGCTCAGTGAGTGAAGCAGACATCACCTGAAAAGCAGAGATGTTTTTAGAGAGACTAAACACAAAGTTTTGTCTTGAGAAAGCAGGGAAGAAAAAAATAGCCCTTTGGTTACAGAGCCATAATTCCTTCCTTCCTGGGGAATGTCTCCAAATCTTTCTTTTGTTCACTCCCTGTTACTTTTCAATATTAGATCTGGAGTGGTTGGTGTTGTTTTTTTTTGGGGTTTTTTTTTGGTTTTTGTTTGTTTGGTTTTTTTTGTTTTTTGTTTTTTGTTTTTTGTGGTTTTTTTTGGTTTTTTTTTGGTTTTCTTTTTTTTTTTTGTCTTCCTATAACTATAAAGGAATTTCCAACATAAAACTACTCATCAAATTATACAGCTGAAGTTTTAAGTTTGCAGTGACCAAGCATACCTTGAAGTTCTTTTCTTTTTATTTTCCATTAAGTATATGAACCAAATTGTTAACACATTGACCCAATGCCTTTGAGGCCTTATAAGGGTTTTTATGACAACCTGCAATTAGTATTATATAGTTTCTTTTGAAGGAGGCATGCAACAGGTGTCTTAGCTTTCTGCTCCTTGCTTCCGTCCCCTCCAGTTCAATGAAAAATATGCACTTTAACACCATTTATTAAGATATTCCTTGCTTCTGGTTCAGATGTGTCTGTGCTAGGACCGGAGGAAACTACATTTGTATACTCAGCTGGACAAAGGACTGCTGAAATCCTTCGACAAATTTGTCCAAAGATAAATTGGTCTTCAATTTTGCAAAACTTTATTTTAATACAAATTCATTCTTTGCAGTTGTCAGCTGTCTTCACCTTAAAACAAAACAAAACAAAACAAAACAAAACAAAACAAAACAAAACAAAACAAAAAAAAAACCAAAAACAAAAAAAAAACCAAAAAAAAAACCAAAAAAAACCACTTCTGTGTGACATTATTGTGATGTGTTCCACAAGCAGCTCTTTGTGGCCTTGCTACTGAGATACAGAACAGGACAGAGAGTTTTGCTGGTGGCATCTGGAGCCACTCTGCTTCAGAGCTTTACAGAAACCACCCCAAAGAGGACAATGGCTTTTGGATAGTTGCCTTTGCTTGCTGTGGAAGGGTCTTCTAGATCACTTCAGGCTCATTTGGCCAGGTGACAGCATAATCCTTCACTGCTTGTTGTCACTCTGATTTTGCCTGTTTGGGTTGATCACCTACAGTGATAACTCGAGGTGCTGCACTGCAGTAACCAGCCCATCCATGGCAGTGTGCAGCACAAGGCTGCAGTTCTGGGGATCTGACTGCTCATGGCCACCATGTCTCCAACCACAAGCTGGACATTTAAGGTGGGATGAGGATGCCTCTAGCTCCCAGCCTTTACAGGTTTGTGCATTGTAGGACTCCCAAATACTGGCAGCTCTTCCGCTCACAGCTGCGTGGTTGGGCTCCTCACAGCCAAGTAGCAGAGGCTGTTTGGGGCTTCTTGGCACTGCAAACCAAACACAGTGTTGCTACCTCCAAAGTGAGGTCCTGGGGTGGGACCCATGCTGTGAGAGGGGAGCAAGGAGGAGAAGGAGCTGGCTCAGAGAGAGAAGGAAAAGCCTAGGGAATTCAACTTGTTGCTATTGTTAAATGGATGAGAGTGAAGACCTCAGTTGAAACCTCTGACTCCATCCTGTCAGTGGAGTCAGCAGCTGAGTTGGCACAGCTCTCACCAGCTCCAGTGTACAGAGAAGGCATCAGGGCTGTGGTTGGTTGTCAACCTGCTGCCCAAAGCAGTTGTGTCCTCTGTGCTTAAGATTGCCCCTGCTGTGCATAGAAGTTGAAGGCAAGCAGGCAGAGATGCCTCAGTTCCCAAAGACAAGATACATAGAAGCCATTGTGCACCGACCTCTCACTTCTATCCCTTCACTGCTCTTTCCTGAATCATTTCATGACTGTAGACTCAGCCCACAGATAAACAACATTTAAGTCAGGATCACTGCTGACTATTCCTCCCCAGTTACACATCTTGTCACTTTGTTGTGGTGTGTCTGGCACCCCGACACACAGTCAGGAGATCAGAAAACTGACCGTGTTATGGAAGTGAAGCCAGGAGCAATAGTATGACACTTGTCTGAAAAAAACCCAACCAAAAACTCCAAACCCCAAACCATAATATTTCCATTCCCTTTGTCCTTTTCAAACTGGCCCTGTCTCGTCTGACATTTCCCTTAAGCATCAGTGGCATGTTGACAAATTCAGTGATTGTTATAATTAGTACCTGTAGCCAGAAAAGAGCTTGATGCTTACAAAATATCCTTGTGATTCTGATAGTTATACGTGCACATACAAATTCCATGGGAGACTAAAAATCCCACATGCAGATTTTTAGAACAATTTATTTTGAAATCTGTAAGTGCATATGTACTTATGCCATCATGTACTATTACCTCAGTGTTGAAATATTCAGTTAATAGATGGGTTATTTTCTTAACTATATTCTAAATTGTGAGCATCGTGTTCTAAAAGTAGTTCTTATTAGTATGAAAAAAAGAGAATGCTTGCCTAAGCCTGCGGGGTCCTGAGGAATGGTGTCTAATTGTCAGGGCTATAAGAGCCTAAAACAGTGTTTAGATCCCAGACCTGAGGTGTGAAACATACCACTAAGTGCTGGGGGATTCATAGTTACTTGCAGACCACAATGTGAGTGGGCAGACTTATGAGCCTTTCTGAAGGGAGGCATGATGCTTTGATGTGCCCAGTAATGACATTATGAGTTCTAATTGATGTAAGCAGTAAAGACAAAGTGCCTCATGGCATGGAAAAAGAGACTAGCAGATACCACTAGTTGGTTGCCGAGCTTTGGTAAGAGATTGTCCAAGTGAACATCTCTCCATTCAATCACATTTTCCACTGGAAATTCCTCTTTCCTTCGGGTATCTTTTAACATACAAGACTCTATGGGCTCGTTTGAATAGGTTGCCACACAGGTACCTCAGATGAAACCACAGGCTGTAGCCACAAAAGGAGCGGAAATACTATTTTAAAGATCTTGTCTCTCTGTGACAGAGTCAGGCTGGCACTGTGCTTTCCTGCATTTACATGTACTTGCCTAAAAGAAACTCTACTCCTTAAGGACTTAAAAACCCCAAGTAAATAAATAAAAATCACTTTCAAGGCCAAAAAATGTGCCAGCCAGAATTTGCCGTGGTTGTGCTGCACCCTCAGGAAATCAAAGGTTATTTCACAAAATCCTGCATGCAAAAAGATTGGAGCAGTATTTAAAGCCTGGGATGTGGTACATGTCTAATTACTGTATCTGTCTGTGCATAAGGGTGCTAGCTCTGTGTGAGTAATTGGGGCAGGAGATGGTGTCTAAAATCCCCTTTCAGAACATCACACAGGTGAGGAATCAGTGACAGTGTGGGAAACATGACTCACATCAGTAGCGATCGTTGAGATTAGAGAGAACAAACCTTCCTCTAGCTACTGTGCTGGATGATGGCAGCAGGATCTCTACAGCATTTGGGTCTGTTGTTTAGTAGGTTAATAAATCACTTTTTGGGGTATAGAGTTCCCCACCAGTAAGACACTGGGCAGGAAAGAGCGAGACAGCACTATTCATCTTGGCAAGAGCAATGAAGAAGAGCTCTGAACAGAAGCCACCTGCTTACTAGAACTGTGTCCTTGGTTATTAGTCCTCATCATGAGCACTTACTGGAAAAACTGGGGTGAAAAGATGTTTCTTTCAGGCAACAGAGGGAGGAAAGAGAACTTAAGATACAGACACATAAGAGTCAGTCGTGGCTGTGATGGTGAATTCTTTCATCATGTTTGCTTTAATGGTGTTCCTTGAAGAACCATGTTTTAGTAGTCTTTTTACAGTGGAGATACCAGTTACAACATGACAAAAAAATCTGACGGTACCATGCTTGGAGTGGAACTTTTTAATAAGTGACTTAAAATCTCAGTATTATTTTGCTGCCTATTGTGTATGAGAAATGCCCTTCATAAATATAGTTATCTGGGATTTGGTGGTTCAGCTAGACAGGGATGATTCCCTCCCCAGCACCTGAATCCAGCACCACAGCCTCCTGGAAAAGCAGGTGTGGCTGCTGGCATAAGCAAGAAGCATTGGTGTATGTGAGTAGAGCATCTGGATAACACAGGATCACTCAGGAGTCATGTAAACCATTCTGTAATTCAGACACCTTGTTGTGACAGGCTGTTCCTGTGCATGGTGGGTCATTACTGTCTTAGTAAGAGCTTCCCCTGAAGCTGACAAATGTCCTGTCCCTTACTCAGATGCCATTGGCAGGGCAAAAGGCTTGAAGGTGAAGGTGAGCATGGGAGGATGAGTTCAAGAAGAAGCATCACTTCCTGAACCCTGCAGGCCTTTTGGAGGCCGTGCTTCTGGTCTGTGACCTCCTAAATCTTAAAAAGCCCATTTAGAAGCAGCACAGGATAGGGAGAACTCAGAATACAGCATCTGGAGACCACAGAATTATTGTTCCTTTAGATATTCTTTGGGATCATTAATTGCTGTTCAACAATAGCTAGCAGGGTATTCTCCTGGAAGATTAGCACAGAAATTTTGGTGCCTTTATCTGGTTTTATCCTTTTAGGTCTCATAGAAAGCATTATAGAAGGTAATCAGTGTAAATAAAGGATATTTTAAAATTCATTTTTGGCTTCAGTAAAACAGTGGCATAATTATTGCACATAATTTTGTAGTGAATTTAGAATAAAAGTAGTATAATTACAGTCTATTCACTCTTCCTGATCACCTATAGGTCTATCTCCCTTTCTTTTGAATGGATTTAAAATTATCTGTTTTTTCTGTTCCTAATAATGATAAATGACCATAACTAGATCATATAATTTTGCTTACATTTGTAAAGGATGCTAAATTGTTATGAGTCTTTTAAGGCATGTTCATATTTTTTTAATTTAATGAATTGCAAATTATGAGTACTGGGAACCTGTTACTCCTCTTTTCCTGCACCTCAACCCCAACACTCACCCCAGTTGTATTATGACTCACTTTTTAAAAGATAATTGTTACATTAATGCCAGGGATGATAGGAACTCAAGTGGGTGAAATACAAATGTAGAAGGAAAGCTTAATCCTAGAGAGCTGAAATACTAGTTAATAGGATTATAGGAAGAAGTGGTGTAGAAAAGATGGAGACAAATGTAAAAACAGAGCAGTAATAGTTTGTGTAACGCTGTCTTACACAAAATGCATGATATCAATACTTCTGGTGAGAGATCTTATGAAAGGTACATAAACTATTGTGTTGGATCCTGACTGGAGTGCTCTCATGACTGAGCAGGGTCTGCTTAGGGAAGATCAGTGGGGTTGCTGTGCCCTCTGTAAAGGTGCTCTTTGACATAGCAGAGCTCTAGCAGAAATCCAAGGATCTATTAGCCAAGAGTCAAGGCCTATGGGCAAAGTGCCATCAAGGATGCTTTGGTGGGATCTGACCAAAATCTCCTGAACAAGATGTAAAAGATGAGGCTTTCCACAGACAAATACAGAACTTTCCTGACTGCCCCTTTGTCTTCCTGGGAGATTTCAGCTGTCCCCATTAGGCATTGCTGGGCTTGCACCGTGTGAGGAGTTGTAGACTATGCAGCTCACAGGTTATGATGCAAATGCCAGAGCAGCTGTACTTGACCTGCTGCTTGCAAAGGGGGAAAGAACAGATAAAAGTATGGCAGAAATGGCAACATGGGCTGCAGTGACCATGAGATGACTGAGTTTAACATGCTGAGGAAAAGGGGGAAGAGAAGTAGCAAACTTAGGACTCTGGACTTTATAGAGTAGAGTTTGGCTTAGTTAGGGAATTTGCATAGGCAAAATTCCTTGGGAAGATGCCAATGGGGAAAAGGACAAAGCAGGGCTGGCTGTTTTAAAACAAATAAAACTGGGAAAAAAAAAATCAGTTTCTGAGAGATGAGGAACAATCAAGCATCTCATTGTACAGAATAGGCAGAAGGGGCTCCAGACTAAGCATAGAATTGCATGGCAAGCCATTAACACAGCCAAATAGCATGTAAGAATAGAAAAGATGAAGAAAGGATTTAAAGATATTGTTTTATCATTTTTTGATAAAAATGAGTATGGTCGAGGCCCAGCTGGAGTTAAGTCAAGGAGAGGCCATTAAGGGTGATAAGAAGGGATTTTACTGGAACACTATAGAAAAGTTCAAAGAGAGTGTAGGCCTGCCAAAGAATGAGGGAGAACAACATAGTGGCAAGCATTACAAAACAGGATCCTCATTGTTTTTTTTGCATCAGACAAAGATTTATACCAGCACTGTTTGTTATGGAGGATAGTCAGCTGGAAAAGAGCAGTGAGCTAGGGACAGCCACAAATGGATGTATTCAGATCCATAGTGCTTGAAGAGATTAATTTGACACTGCAAGTGTTACCTGCTGTCTATCAAACGTGAAAAATCAGAGTGGTCTGCAGAAATCCACAAAGGCTGGAAAAAGGCTAAGGGCTGAAACACCTGTCTTTCATAAAGGCAAGAAGGGGAATCCAGGGAACAATATGATTGTTACTGTCACCTCAGTCACTGAAAAAGAACATCTTCTTGAAATTCATTTTCAAACATAGCAAAGACAAGAAGGCAGTGGCCTGTATGAGGAGGCAGATGGCACCGTTAGCAAATTTGCAGACTGTGTTAAGTGGGGGGGCGTGATTGACACACAGAATGGCAGAGCTTTAGTCCAGAGGAATCATCAGAAAGTTGAAGATTGGGACAACAGAAATTTTGTAAGATTAAGCAAGAAGAAATGCAAGTTTCTGCATTCATGGCAGAGAAACTCCACCATTGGTACAAAATGGATACTGGCTAACCAGCGGCCTGGCTGTAAAGAGACCTCAGGGTTGTGGTGAATTGGTTGAATCATGTATCATTGAGCAATACTTCATTGCAAAGTAAACTGCACACTGGGCTAGAAGGAGCATATTCAGAAGGTCAAGCAAAGTTGTTGTTCTCATCCACTTTTGCTTGGCACTGGTGAGGCTGGATTCATGTATCCTGCTGTATGGCCCCACTTCCACGCCGCCCTGTTACAAGAAGACTCTGAAGAAGCTGGAGGGCACCCAGAAGAGGGCTGCCAGGATAGCAAAGGATCAAGAATACATACAGAATTTGAGGGATTAGTCTGGGGTGAAGAGGAGCCTGTGAGGTGATCTTAGCAACAGCCCACAGCAGCTGGAGAGCAAAGGTAACAGAGCTAAACCCTGCCATTTAGTGCTAGATATTATGACAAGGAGCAACAGCCAAGAGCTGCCGTGGAAAGGTTCCAGTTACACGGTTGGGAAAACCCATGAAAGGGGTACTGCAGCCCTGGAACATGTTACTGAGAGTGGCTGTGCAATCTCCACCCTAGGAAATTTCCAAGGGTTGGCCAGACAAACCACAGCTTGACAGGAGCTAGTGTGGGGAATACCCACAGTACTAAGGAAGAGAATGGACTAAATAATCTCCACAGGTCCCTTTCAAACATTTCTCTGTGATTTTCTGTTGTAAACATCATCTCTAAGTAATAGGAGATACCTCTGTGATTGCACAGATGCAAAGCTAAGTATTATCAAGATGAGACAAACTGTCTTTTGGGTCAGGGCACGAGCAAAATTCTCTAGGAATGTTTTAATGGTTTAATGATGTTGCATTCTTACATTTTACACGTGTCCTGGCAAAGAAATGGTCATGTTTTTTCTGCTTCCAGGAAACATTTCCTGAAGCATTGCTCTTCCTGTTCCTGATAGCCACTGAGAAAAGCATTAATTTTCCCAGTATTAGTCTGTGTATTTTGTCTGTCTACGGATTCTTCTTATGCCTTTTCAGGGAGTTTAAAATAATTTCTGAACTTTTCTCTGTTAGGCACTTTTAAAATCATTTGGTACCTGAGTCATAACTCCTGAAACTTTCTCTTATTTTTTGCCATTGGGTGCCTTGATTGTATTTGGTTGGGTTTTGTTGCTGATATTGGTTTTAACCTTTGCCCTAGATTATACAACTGTAAGGAGCATAACTTAGAGAAGTCTAACTTGTGGACTTCTCATTTACTCTGCTTCAGTTTCCTTCATGTTGGGAAGTACACAGTCCATGTCCTTCCACAAAAAGAAAATAACAGAAGAAACAAAGCCAAGCCAAATTTTTAAGCAATGAACCAACTTGCTTCAGCCAATGCATTGTTCCTCTGAGCTCACAGAGCAGAACAGGTTTGTAATGGACCCACCAGGATTGTACATTTTTTGAGGGCTGCAAGAGAGGAGGACCATGAAAGTAGGTGGAGAATAGCCATCAATCTCACTGATGATTTATAAATACACCCTCTGCATTTCAGCATAATCCTGAGGTAGTTCAATGTAGTTGAAAGTGCCTGCTCAGCTGAAACTAGGCTGTGGCCTCCCTAGTCTCCAGACAGCGCCTTCTGCAAGGGAGTGTGTGTGGGACTTTCACAGGCTTTCCAGTTGCGTCTGTTCTGTCTTGTATTAGTAGTCACTGAACCACAGAAAGACTGACTTGGCTTCCTTCATATTCTTGTTGTGAATCAGGCAGAGCTGGGACCTGTGTAGGGTTCTCTCACATGTGATGTGAATTTCCCTCACAAACAGATTACTTGTTATCCTGGCATTCCTTTCTTTCTAGTTTTGACCAGAAGTGGTGGCCCTCCTTGTTGATACTGTCTTATTTTCCCCTGAAGTTTACATTTAACTAAGCAACATTTTCTAAGAATAACATTCAACAGATACTTGTCCATCAGCCCCTGAAGACAACAAAGGGTGTAGGGCACCCCCTCACAGAGATCCAAAGGAGTGTGATTTCAGCTCATAATTTTATAGTAACTTCTTGAGGTATATTGACCTCTCAGTCTCTTAGTGTTTGCTGAAGTTCACCATTAATTTGGTCTATGTAAGTATGTTTTTTTCTGTAGCCACATATCTAGGAATCCTAGAAGCTTAATTGAGCTGATTATTTGTACACAAAAGGAACAAAGACTATAAGAGATCCCAGACAGATAATGAGAGATGAAATTCAAAATGTTGGAGCAGGGAAAGAAATGGAGTGTGTGTGTATGTGTGTGTGTGTGTAAGTGTGTGCATGCATAAGAGGGGAAAGATGTTGATGCAATGGTGAAATGAGTATAGAAGATGGGAAAAGTTGTTCTTTGCTTTTGTCTGCCTTTCTACCTGTCCTACTTTCCCCAGTGTGCCATTGATAAGGAGCAACACTCCTTGAATTCAGCTTCCAAATATGTATACAGTTTCCTGGTGCTACCTTGGACCTTTGATAGGATTATGAAGATTGTTATGTAGAATTCTCTGTTGTATCTGGTGGTTTCTGTTCCTTTATATCATTGTTACATTATCTTCCTTGTTGTTTTTTTTTTTTCTTTTGTTATGTGCTATTTCATATTTAAATGTGTACTCCTCTCTGAGATGCCATCTGATTCTTTTAATTTTTACGTACTGCTCCAACTTCACCTCCTTTTGATTGGCTACTACCTGGATTATAGGTTTCCTCCCGTACTTTCTGTTAATGATTTGAAATTTTACTACCATGATGAGCTTTTCTCAGCTGCATGTTTTGGTTTTACTTTAATACTACTTCTCCACTTTCTATCCCTAAAGAATCTGATCCTGTAATAACTTCTGTGACTCAGCTATAGAGAAAATATTGCTGTCAGTGATACTGAAAGCACCTATGGTGGCATATTCAGAAGAAAAAGAGCTGTCCTGCATGTGTGTCATGTACTTGTCTAAATGGTGGAAGGAGAAAAGGCTGTTAGACAGCAACTACACAGCAGCCTCTCCCTTCACTGTGGAAAACTGAGCCCAAGTGTGGCAGTAAGTTCTTACTTTCTGAGGCAATCTTTGCCTGACTCCAGAAGAAAGCAGCAAGACAGAGCTGTAATTGTGTCTGGCTGCTCTTTTGAGGGTGCATGTGGACTGTCAGTGGGCTTTGCACACTCCAGATTGGAAATCTCAGTTTTAGAAGAGCTGGCAGCGGAGTGCTGTAAATTTTGAACTGAAGTTGCATAAGAAGTTATTCTTGGCTCAGCGTTGCTCAATACCTTTATCAACAATTTGGAAGGAAATGTATAATCGTCACAGAGATGCAGATGATATAAATTGTGACCCAGTAGGTGGATGCCAGCATTTAAGACCTTCCGGCACTAAGTTCAGTTTGTTCTGTTCAGAAGAAGGGAATTGTTCAAACTACTTCCCATAACACTTTTTTAAGAGAAATGGTGAATGACACAGTTTGGCATTCCCCCCACCTCTATCTATACTGTTCCACTGGAGATTACTGTACTGTCATGCAGTACTATTTTATGAAGAAAAGGGTTGGGTTCATTTTGTGAGAGCACACAGATTGTAGGTAGCAGAAGTTCACTCTCTGGAGGTGCCAGTGGGTGACTGCTGGTATGTAGCCAGTATAGGTGGGGTTATGGATCCTCCCCTTCTCTGCTTTAAGAAACCCAACATCTCTTGGCATTTACCAACACACATCCACACAAAATGTTTCGTGGAGTCAGTGCTGCAAGAGTACACAGCAGAGCCAGAGGACAGGGTGCTGCTTACACTCTTTTCTTTCACTTACCTATTATTAATATACACAGCCAAGTGGGGTTTTAGCAATTTTTCCTAGCAGTTAGTACCCTCTGGTTCTGGTAACCATTCACCTATGGCAAATATGATTATGGCTGATTCCACATACTTAAATAATATTAAGTGCCAGGGTATGGATGGAAAAATGTAGAAGCAATGAAGTTTTGATCCATCAGTACAGATTATAGCTCACAAAGCATTTAGTTATCATGTGGATCAAGTAGCTTAGTACAGTTTCAAAGATTAGATCTTTCAGAAGTTTTTGCCTGTGCTTTCTTGTCAAGTTTGCTTGCACAAGCAGAGATTTCTGGTGTCACAAGGTTGTTATCCTACCAGGGAAATAGTTGGGGATAACTCTTCATAGGCTTCTTGCATTCCCTCACATAGATTTATAACTTGGGAGTTCTCTGGTTTGGTGGCCAATTTCAGCTAGAAGGGTGTCTTTAAGACACTTTTTGTCTCCTTTGGCAAAAACAGAAGACAATCTGTTGCTCTGAAGGAAAAGTACAATCTAAACAAATGTGAATTTTAACCTTATGAGGGCAAAAGAGATAACTGTAATTGACAGAGGGTCCTTTCCCCTCTCCTTCTCCCTTTCCCTCATTGTAATCAGTCAGGTATCGCATAGTTAGATGGGCAAAACTTTTCTGCTATTTTTTTTGCTACTCCCATCCCTTTGCCTGCTTGCAACATTGATCTGACATTCAGGTTACACAGAAGGGAAAAGTTTGATACTTCTCCATCTCAGTTTGACTGTGTCTTTGTTAGTATCTCCTTATACCTAAAAAAAAAAAATTATTAAGGTTTTAATGTGCATCTGAACTTGGCAGTTGAGTTTTGCAGAAGCACCTGCGCAAGCTGATACTGTAGGAAATGAACTCTTTTTCCTCTTTTCCTTCAGAGTTTCACTCGAGGTTAAAGTTGAGTTGAAGTTAAAAAAGGTGGGTTACCTCTAACCTAATCATCCTTTTCCAACTGGAAGGATGTCCAGCAAATCCTTAGTTTCTAAAGTGTCGTCTTTTTCTTTTTTCTTTTCATTTTTGCACTGCTCATTTTAGTAAGTCTCATATAAACCCATGTTCCACTAAAGCATTAATGCCATTTTTGTTAAGAAAATCAAACCATATAGCAAGATCCAGCCTTAGAGAAACCAATGGATTTGAGTGGGCTTTATAACTTCTTTGAATATTCACCACACGCCTAAATGGATATTTTAAAATAAAATACCACATCATTAAGTGAGAATTCTCAGATTCTCAGTTCAGGAGCATTCTAGCATATAATTGCTGAAGCTGGCATTGAATCTCTAACTTCTTTTCAAGGTGATGACTGCAATATCAAAATATTAACGTATTTGTGTGGATAATGCCAAACATTATTACAAGTCCACCTTTTGTTGAACTGCACAGTCACTTCACAAAACAGGAGATTTAGTCAGGAGATTTTGCCAAACATCTTGTTAGTTGTAACTGCATGTCATCTTGTAGTGTTTTAAAAGTATAAAACTTGTGAGACACCACATTAGTCAGGACCACTTACCAAATTTCCTCTCACTGCATGTTCTCAGCAGCCAGCTCATTTTTTGTCTACCTGGGCTTACACCAAAACTCCTCTTTAGCAGATGGTGCGATAGTTATGACACTGAGAAACACTAAGAAAAAAAAAATACCCATGAGAGAAGAGCAGATAAAAATCTTTCCTTTCTGTGACATTTTCCATGCTTTCCTCAGTCTTATTTCTCTGCCTTACATACAGGCACAGACACCCGTGTGTGTATGCCTGCACGGCTCTCTGTGTCCAGTGCCCAGCTGCCAAGCTTGCTCCAAGACAAGCAGCTGGCATTTGCTGAGTCCTGCAGATGGGTCATGAGTGACACACACACATGGGGCAGCTGTCTGGATCTGGCACTCAGGTGATTATTTGTTTTCTAATCAACCAGCAGCTCCATTTGTGGAGTTGGAGGTTCAGAGAGAGTGATTAAATATACAGAGAGGTTGTTGTATAGCTGTGGGTGAAATGTTGGGTGGTAATTACAAGAGATGTAAGGGTAGTTATTGTTACCAGGGCTAGAGCAAAAATTAAATCTGTCTATTCAAACTGCTTATCACTGAATATCCAATAGCAGTTTCCTAAGGTAGAACAAAAAAAAAAAACCAAAACAAGAACCAAAAACAAACCCTCTCTGTTTTCTAGTGAGAATAAAGAGGTATCTCCATGTTTACATTAAAAAGCTAGAGTCACCTGCAAAAATGATCATATTTCAAACTAAATCAAATATGCAGTTTCTCGCAACTGCTTGCAAAGGACGTCAGGAGTTATATGTGAAAAGAGAAGGAGCGAAATCTGATCACTGTGTGCTGCTCAGTTCAATTAGTTTAGCTAGCTGACCAAAATTGCAGGTATTAATTCTGCAGGTGCCAGTTGGGTCTAATCAATCTGCAGGTTTTAACTGATGCTTAGTGTAGCTCAGCTGGCCAAGCAGTAGGCTTAATGCCTAGCAGAGGAGAGGGATGGTCACCTGCTAGGGTATCGTTTGTTGCTGTATTTCATGCAGCATGTAATAAAGCATTACTCTGGGTAATTTTTAATTTATTGTGGGGTTATGTGAGCATTTAACGTATGCAGAATGGAGGAAAAAAATCCTCAAATGATTTTGTCATTGGAGTAGTTGAGGGGACGTCCTGGGGTCATTGCTTTTGACCTCTGCAGGAATGGAGCAGTGTCATTAGTCTTGAGTTAAATGCTCCTGTCCCTTAGGCTGGAGTGTGTAACAGCAGGGTGAGCTAAGGGAGCTGGCAGTACTTGGCCCACAGAAGAAAAGGAGAACGGGAGAGGGAAGTGCTGTCCTCAACCATCTGAAGGAAGGGTTACAGAGAAGATAGAGGCAGGATACTATCAAAGTTGCTGAGCAAAAAACCAAGAGGCCATAGTCACAAGGTGCAGGGTGGGAAATTCTGATTGTAGAAAGGAAAATCTTCACAGGAGACTTAGTCAAACACTGAAACAGGTCTCTTTGAAGCACTGTAGAGTCTCTGTCCACAGAGACAGTGAAAGTCTGCCAGGCAACTTGATCTGCCTTCAAGCTAGCACTGTCTTGAGTAGGTGGTGGAGGTGGAGACCTTGAGATGCCTTCTAGCCAAAATCTTCCTAATGTCCCAGGTTGCACTTGGCCCTGCTCTCACCTCCAATCTTTTATACAGAGATGAAGTTTGTCCTCACCTCAGGGTCCTGTTAAGAATTCAGAATGGACAGTGGAAAAGGCTTGCTTTGAAAAAGAAGCTTTTAAGATATGATTGTGGCTTTGTTAATTTACTGTTTCTAATTGAAAGCTTATGAGGAGTATGATTTTGCTTTCTAGTGGTTACCCAGCTGACTCATGTGCTGTCTCTTGTAAGGACCACACAGAATAAACTGCCCCAAATCATTCTGGAGACACCTCATAGGCTTCATCATATCTGCAGTAGGGGCTGTGAACAAATAACATTCAAAACCACTCTTTGGTTTAAGTTAAGTAATCCTAGTGTTTCTGCTAAATAAACTTGTCCCTTGGGTTCTTGTGAAAGCGAGACGGTGTCTTGGAAGTAGAGAGAGCGTTTGGAAGCAGAGGTTAGCTGTCCTCTTCATTTCATTACAAAGTCTGGACTCGCACACAGCCTGCGTAGTGCTAGAGCCACAAATGTCCAGGGCAATATTGGTTTCCTACTATCTTACATGTCACAACACTACAAATAAGCCAAATTCCATTTTCTTCTTGTGTACCTTCAAAATTAATGTCTTAGGGTATACATTGGGGAATTGCAGAATATTTAAAAGACAGAAAATGGGCTGCACAGTTCTATGCTCATTTGGTATGCCTTGGTCAGATCTTGCTCTTCAGCTTCCTCTGCTTTGCTCACAAAGAGGAAGACAAGCCATCAAGATGCCTTGTGTTCAAAACACCTTCTGTGTAAGATCTCTTCTTCCTGTTCAAGCCTGAATGCTCCTTGCAGAAAAGGCAGATTTTGGCCCTTCGTTGGTGGCAATGAGATGATGGATTGGGTTGCCTTTGCTCCAGCCCTGGCATGCCTGTGTGTACTCAGATGTATCTGCTGTTGGGTGAACTTGGCTACCATTCAGTAAAGCAGGACCCCTTTTTAGGGCTTCCTGGTGAGGTTTTAGCATGGCTGAGGTACATTTGCCTTCAGGATGAGATGATCTGAGGACCTCCACGACAGATGTCTTACTCCTGGAGGGCTTTGCAGATTGACTTTTAGGCCAGAGCGCACAGAGCTGCTCTCTGCCTGAGGAGGTATTTGGGACACCTGAAGACCTTCAGCATGGACACAGGTAGGTTCCTCTACTTTGGGGCAACCTGAGTCAGGCAGTCTTAGGAGTGATCTAGCAAAACTCTGCAAATGTGGCCAACACTGTCCTTCTCACCTTATGTGTGCAACTGTGGAAACTTCTTCCTCTGTGTAATTCTTTTGCTTGTTTCCCAGACTCTTGCACCTTGCAGAGGTTTACAGAGCTAATCCACTTGGGAGAGTAGATTTAGGAGGGGTACTAGCAAGGTTCCAGCCCTTCTGCATAGCTGCTGTGCCTGTGGTCAGCCCTGTAGCTCACTAAATGCCCTGGTTCCTTCCAGGCCTCAAAGAGCTGCTCTCCCTGCACACACCTTCCTTTAATGAGCAAGTAGCTTCCCCCGTAGCCAAGCCATTGGGCCATCCACTATTCCATGTTGGCAGGGTGCCCGGCAGGGCCTCGCTTTAGGTTGGTGCTTAGGCAGTATTGTAGTAAATTATAAAAGATCCCCTCTTTGATGCCTTGTGGGAGAAGGCACTGGGCCTGACTTCCCCCTGCCTCGTTCCTTGTGTTGTGATTTGCACAAGATGCTATAAACTGCTACCATGCTGGTTTGGTAACCACATTGCCACAGGTATAAATTACAACCCAAGGTGCACAGCAGTGGGGGAATGAGGCCAACCATCTCTAAAGGTCAAAGGAGCATTCAGCACACCAAGTCTGCTGTGACTTCATTGTGACTTTGCATCAATCAAAGTGCTGTTGTTGTTAAAGAATCCCAATTCAATACAAAACAAGTTATTTTTTAAAAAAAGCCACACTTCCCTTTTCTGCTCCTTTGTTCTGTGCAGAAATGTCTTGTCCTCTGGTCTCCTTAAACACCAAGGACTTTTCCTTGCTGTACAGGTTGCAGATATAAATGTAATTAGTCAGAATCAGAGCCTAAAGGGATGGGATCCTTCTTATCCAGCCTAAAATAGAAGGGAGTGGTTAGAAACAATTGCTGCAACTCTGACTTCCTCAAACAGCATGGGTCTGATGTCAGATACTGGGAAAGAGGAAGCAACGGTTAGAATGCATGATGGTTTAACCAAAGGTGCAATTTGTTCCAGCTTTCTGATTAAGTCTGTCCCCTGTAAAAAGGAAATATGAGCAGAGCAGGCAGAGTGCTGTTAGAGCTCTCCAGCTGTACAGAAGCAAATGAGGAGCAGATTTGGTCACCCTCAGCTGCCTGACAATGACTGCAAGAGCACATGCTTGCTCTCAGTTCTCTCCTTGTATGCCTCTGCTTTTGGTCTGGAGAGAGCCTGTCACCACCAAAAAGCCCTAGAATCTCATACTTAAAAGGTTAAATTACAGTTCCTAAAAGAAGATATAAAAATCTGAAAGAACACAAAAGCCATTATTTTTTTGGTAATGGTATCAGGATTTTAGTCTGCTGCTTGTGTTTGGATTAAAGCATTAGGTTTCTTTTGCTCAATTTGTTTCTAAATTTGATCAGCTTACAGTTGCTGCCTTCTGGCAGCATTTACCTGAGAGAGCTGGTTGTGTATCAGTGTCCCATTAAAATATGTTTTTAAAGCAGTTGTTAAGTGGAAATGTACTTATGAAACTCTTATGAATTCTCCATTTGATGCTGTACATCCAAAACACATACTCTTACCCCTGGTGTTTCTGTTGTGTTTCATTTTGTTGTTAATCAGCCACTGTCTAGCTCTGAAGTTGCCCTACTTGAGCAGGGTGCTGGAGTAGGTGACTCCCACAGGTCCCTTCCAGCTGAAGTGTCTGGTGCCCACACTGCTGATGGCTGGCAGACCAGAGAGGCAGGCAGGAGGTTCTGTGGTGAACCTCACTGTCATTTCTCTTGTGACCCACATTCAGCTGATCTCGGTGCGGGGTCCCCACGCAGTAATACAAAGGAAAGTGAGAAACCTGAAGCTTCCTCTCCATCAGTCCTGCAGAATTGTGTTTATAACACAGTGCAGAAAACGGTAATTTTCCTGTGGTGTTTATTAACCATGTGATTGAATTTGCATGCTTTATAGACAAGTTGTTTGGGAAGTTCAACAGAAAGGAACTCTTTCAGTATCAAAACATAAATTCTACTACTTTTCACAAGTCTCTGTATGATCAGACTGATCTCACCCCTGTAACATTCCTTAAGGTTCATAAATTTGCTGGGCCTTCATGACATGCCAAATAACTGAAACCATTCTGCAATGCCCAGATTGGAGGCAACAAAACATGGTTTCACTTTCTAATGGTCTGTTTTAACACATTTGCTTGGCATCACCTCTGATTCTTTTCTCTGCAGCAATCTGAGTGTCAATTCTGCTCAGTGGACAACCAGGGGACAGTGACACTGATGCATTCACATGCTGTGAACAATATAAAAAAGGGTTAAAAAGGTTCAGTAGGAGATGGGAAAGGGAATAAAATTACAGTTTTAATTAAATTACATCTCTGTTTTTCTCCTTCTTTCCTCTTGTCTGAGGAGCCTTGGCAAGAATTGTGTTTTCTTACAGGTGTGCTGGCTGTGCTGGCCATAGGACTGATGGACAGGCAGATGAGTTATCCATGGAGAGGAGTGTCTTAGTTTTGGGAACGTGTGGGGAATGCCCTGCTGCTGTGTAGAGTCTGTGCCGTAGGAGTGGAACCTCGCTCTTCGCTCCCGTGAACAGCAACACCAGCCTTGTCCACCACTGGTCGTAATCCTAGTGGGATGACCAGTCACCCCCACTAGCTGTGTGCTGCCTGTTGATTCCTGCTTCCTCATGCTGTAGGATCTCTTGCAGCAGCCCAAGCAGCTTTTCAGAGAGGGGACAGTGACAGCAGCAGGACAGAATGGACTCCCTGCCATGACAGGTGTTGTAGAGATAAACAATTTGTAAATCTAGAATCTCAAAACATGCCAAAGAAAGAAAAATGTCTGGCCCTAGTTTGTAGGCTTACTCTTTAAATTCAAAACCCAGTCAGCACTTGATACAAAAGACTATTCATAGAATCATAGGATGGTATGGGTTGGAAGGCACCTCAAAGATCATCTAGTTCCAACACCCCACCATGGACTGGGACACATTCCACTAGGTCAGTTTGCTCAGAGCCCCATCTAGCCTGGCCTTGAACACTTTGCAGGGATGGGGCAGCCCCAACATCTCTGGTCAGCATATTCCAGTGCCTCACCACCCTCACAGTAACAGATTTCTTCCTAAGATCTAATCTACCCTCTGTCAGTTGAAAGCCATTCCCTTTCTCCTACTAGCATTTGCCCTTGTATTGTCTATCAAAAGGATTTCTGTTGTGCCCCTCAAGATAGCATTTAGTCACCTGTTCCTCATTTATAAACATTTTAAGCGGAATCCTGGCATGAATTAACTGGGGCTGGAGGCTCTACCACCAATGACAGTTACAGATGGAGATCCATGGGCTTTCAATGAAAATCAAACTTGAATGTTTTAATTTAAATTGGAGTGTCTTTTTTCCAAGGTAAAGGTTACTCATCCTCAAATTTAGAAGCTACTGTACAATGAGGTTTGCAGCACATAATAATGACTTCTCCACTCTCCTATGCATGGTTTAAAAAATTTACCTGAATTTTTCTACTGATGTGAAACTTCAGTTTCATAACTCAAGGACAGAGTAGCAGGCTATCATGTGATATTATAATTATCAAAAATCGTGCATAAGGTCGAGAGAAATGTGCTGAGTGAACTGGGGCATTTGGAACCCATAGGCACAGGGCCTTAAGGCTGAAGGAGATTAATGCGTTTGGCATCACGCAGAGCCAGTATTATGTTCCTGCTGCGGTAGGGATTTCTTTTTCCATAGACCTCCTGATTGTGAAAGGGGATTCCAAAACTCACATGCAAGCAGCAAATGTCTCCAAGTACACTGTGGCACCCTTCCAGGAACAGAAACCCCCGTTACTGTCTGCTGCCACAGTACACTGATTGGAAATGAGATAGCCACCCGAGCGCGGTGTATCGCGGCTCTCAGCAGTCATGTGAGGGAGACATCAGGAAACAGTAGCTGACAGTCACATCGCTGCCAGTCAGAAAGGGATCGGTGCTTAAAAGGGAGCCCTGGATGCTTTCAGCATGACTGAATCCTCTGCTAATCTGCATATGTCTGGATTAGAAGTCACACCATCGTAAAGATGCCATGAGCCAGGCAGCACCCATATGTCATGCGTGTGGTGACAATTCCTAAATATCCCATCCCACACAGCTCTATTCCTAAGCATAAACAACAAATACGAGGCAAAAGGCAAAGCACACGGGCTGTAAAGAAAACGGTAAAAAATCCCTGTCCTGATCCCAGGATCCCGTATCATAAGGATCGCTAGGTTTTTATACTCTGGTGTATTTGCATGTCCTCTTCACCATTTGAAAGAAAAGATTATTGCATCTGCCAGTAGTTTTTCATTTTAGTCCTAAAACAACATTATTATCTGGGTTGACTGAATATATCATTCTTAATCAGATGCAGAACAGCATTCCCTACCTTCCTGACAGTGTTATGGACCACATACCGTTTGATTTAGTCTGGTGACAGGGTTGTAAATGTGGAGCTTTGCATCAAGCTCCCCACCAGGGTGATGCCTCCTTTTCCAGCCTGAATGCAAATATTGCTGGAGGCGGAGGCTTGGCTCAGAGTGACCAGAAGATGAGGATCAGGGCTGGTATGTGTGTCTGGTTCTGAATGCAAGTGTGAGCTTGGCAAAGAAGGGCAGACAATTTTGGACAGATTAACATGGATCATTTTAACCATGTGGCTAAAATGAATCAAAGGTCAAATTGGATTAAATTAGATCTGTGCGTAAGGGATAAGCAATATACATGGTTATTTCTTTTTTTCAGTGTGTTGATTTGTGGGGAAGACCTGTGCCTGAAATTAAGAGACAGAAAAGCTCTTGTTTAATATAACATTTAAGGTAAATTAAGGTTCTGCCATGGAGACAGCCGTATCATGTGTATATGAACAAATATTTCTCAAACCAGAGCTGATTTTACTGAAAATTGCACTCCTTTCAAGTCTTTATTTGTCTATTTGTGGTGGCAGAGGTAAATCTTTGTTCAAGAGGTTGTCAATGAAGGGTTAGTCCACCTGCAATGCCTGTGGACAGGCAAAATGATGCTGACCAGGTCTTAGCCCACAGTTTATTGGTACTCCCAGGTGTGAGGCCTCTGGAATGTAGCTGCAGGTTGCAGGCTACCTGGTAAAGATGCTCCAGGTTACCAGGGTAGGACAGGGGAACAAGTTGTAGAGATGCAGAGCCTTTCTTTTTTTCCCTTTTCTTTTGGAAACCAAGTACATGAAGCAGCTGTTCCAAATGTAGGTGCTCTCCACTCATCACTCCGGCTTTGTATTCTTGTTCCTATTGGTATGTAGGTGCTTTGAACATGATCTGGCTTCACTAAAATAGTGCTACCCCAGTTTCTGCTGGGTCTGAATCCAGGCTACAAAGCATATGGAACCAAAGCTAAAGCTGGTTCAGTATGTCTTGCCTGGAGCTACCCAGCTCTTCTGAGCACTCTCATGTACTAGGTCGACTCTAACCAGATTTGGGAATATCTTTTTGTTTGTTTTAATGTGTGCCTGCTCAGACCTCATCTGTAAGTAAGGGCAAATGTCCCCAAATTCTTAGTTTCTCACAGATGCTTGTGCCAAGGTTTCCAAACATGACTGAAGAAGTTAGGTACTCAACTCTTACTGATTTCATGAAAGCAGTGGGAGTCAGCCAATTGGCCTGTTTAGTCACATTTGAAAATCCCACAAGATAGTATCTATCTGCTTCAGCTGCTTTGAAAACCTCTCTCCTAGTGCTTTCTAGAGTGTGTTGTCATTAGTATTGAAAGGTCAGTCAGGGTTGCAATATTATTTGAACAGGTCTGATGTGTGTGGAGGAGACACATGCACATCATACAGGAAACATGAGTCCTGGACTGGAATGCACAGCTAAGGCTGTACTGGGCTTAGCTGTGTGGCTTCAGGCAGATGGGCACTTCTTGCTGGAGATGGAAATGCAGACTGAAGGAATATGATTTAAATACAGGCATAAATCCTGGATCGGGACTGAGATGCTTCAAACTGAACTAACTGATTTGACTGTATACTCTTCTTTTTAGAGTGTAATTCACAGCACTGGATAAAAAGTTTACTCTAAATTATTCAGCAGTGGTGGGCCTTAGATATTATTACATTGCAACCAACTTTCCTGAATTAATGTTGCTTATTCTGTTTTTGAATAAAGCTAAAAAATTAATCGTTACAAGCTCAGAATTTACCTTGTTTGATCTCACATACCCTCTGTGTTTTAGAGTTGGAGCTACAGTGACTTTTGAGCATTGGGTACCGTGCTTGTCCAAACTCGTGAAGATTAATAAAAAATAATATATGTATATACCTCAAGGACACAGTAACAGGAGGCAAGCAAAGTCACCATGATGTTGATACAGATGCTCCTAGCTGAAATGACATTCTTGGGCTTAGGCATTTATGTTTACTTTATGGGCTGTTAAGCAAGTACACAATGTTTTGCCCAGAAAAAAAAGACTTACATGAGCTGGATTGCTCATTCCCTGGCTTCCATGACATCAGACAGCTTGAAGGAAACAATCCTTATGAACTACTGGAGAAATTGTTCCTTTCAACCTGTCCTTCACAGGACAGCCACCTTTTAGCCCTTCTCCTTACTCCCCATGTTGTGCACTTGATTCTTGAGAATTGCTTTCTCCTTCTTCAGCCTTCCACCATAAACTTCCTGTGTCAGAAAGGGAAGGGGGAGACAGGGGACATACACATAAGAAGGAAAATCAGTGTAAGGAAAAAGCCGGCCTGCAAAGCCTGGAAGAAGGGTGGTATCTGGGAAAAAGGAAAACCATTGGACAGCAGAGGTGAAAGGGAGAGTTGACAACATGCAGTTCCTAGCCTAGAATAGCAGCAGTATTGTTTTTGCTGGTCGATACCTGTTGTTGAGGGTTGAATTGGTTTCTCTTTACTGTGGGAATTTTGTCCCATTAAGTTGCTAGGAAACTAATTGCTGGGTGCTTATGGGTGCTTGGCAGGAAAGGGTGGGGGGG
>WEIU01006575.1:396486-418891 GCA_013389925.1 Aegithalos caudatus | reverse complement strand
TTTTTAACGTAACCTGGAGGCTCTCCCTTCTCTTCTCTCCTTCCCCAGGAACACGAACAACCACTACAGAGTTTGCCAGGAGAGCGAGGCAGAGGACAGGAAGGTTTGGGCAATTTCCTTGCCCTTTTTTCTCTAGCACATGGACAGAAGCTCTTCCATTGTCCCAGAGCTGGCCCATATAGCAGAGCCACCTTCACACACACTCTGTGTTCACAAAAGATCAGCTTGTTTTCAGGAGTCATCTTTTCACCCTGTAGCAGGGCAGTTCGAAGGAAAGGAGCAGGGGGTCAGTCACTGGATTGGGGTGCCCTAATGTCAATACCAGAAGAAAAGTAATGAGAGAGGAGGCAAAGGGATGAAAGCGTACAAGGAATGAAAAGGAAAGTGCTGGACACACTGTACTTGTGAGGTAATGGAAGAAATGCTATTTACTAGAGAAATGTGGAACCTGAGGTTAAGGGACAGCAGATGTTAAGTAAACAAACACATCTGAGCTTATATTCTTTTTGCTTTTCTACCATCCACTGAAGGACTAATTAATGAAAAATGTGGCAGCTTGGATTTCATTGTCTGGAGAACAGACCACAGGAAAACGTGTAAAATTTTGGCAGTCTTTTAGTCATAAGGTCAGTCCAGGCAAAGGAGTACTGCAACCCATTTAGTTACTTTGCCCAAGGAATTTACATTAATATTATCTGCATTTTTAATAATCAGCAGAGCTGAGGCTGTGCCCTGCATTCACAAAGTCAGAAATTAGATCACAGTTCTAGAGGGATTTTTCAACTTGTATCAAAATAACATTGTATTTACCTAACAAAAATCTGGCTTTGTTTGTATTTTTAAGCACTACAGTAATATGTCAAGAAAGGAGAAATAAATAGGAGATATGTAAACAGGAGAACAATGATATATTCTATTAGTGGAGACAATAATATGCAAATAGTTGGCAAGTGAGAAGAGAGGCAGTGTAGAAAGCTTATACTTAAACCTAGGAATGAGAACACATTATTAGACCAGTTTTTGTTATAAGTGCTTTCTCCTCATTTTAAACAGTAAAATATTTTCATAAAGTATCCTGTAGATTTTGTCTGGGAGAGAGTGCTTCCTACAAATGCCACAATGCAGGCAAAAGCCACTGATGTAAAGAGCCCCAGCACAGATATTCTGAAAACTGAGGCTGCTAAATAAAGAGATATTTGAGGGAGTAACAGAGAAACCATTGCACTGTCCTCATTGTTAATCTTGATATTTATTTAATTAAACATATCCTTTGTTACAGCAGAAAAGAAGCAGTGGCAGAATTGGCTTTTGCCTCCACCAGATTGTTGCAGAACCTGGGAACTTTGCCAGTACAATTACAGTGAAGTTGGCTGTGGAGTGTGTGATGCCTCAATCCCAAATCTGGATAAACTGAGGCATAACTATATCCTCAAATGGAGGATGAGGCAGCCTTTCCAAGCATATACTTACTATAGAATTTTCACTGGGAATTATAATACAGTGTCTTTGCTCAAAACATTAAGTCCGAGTGCAAGGTACTGTACCTGGGTTGGGGCAATCCCAGACACGAGCACAGGCTGGGAGAAGAAATCCTTGAGAGCAGCCCTGCAGAGGACATGAGTGCTCTTGACAAAATGTTTAGAGGTATCTTTTTATATGTAGAGAGGAACACACAAGATGGAAATTCTGTGTGTTCGCACCTATGAACAAGAAAAATATATTCAGCCTTTTCCATAACGTTCCATGAAGGCATCACTGACCGGAGGAAAGGGGAATGGGCAAATGTAGGGCAGGGAGCTCTCAAATGTGTCAATGTCCCCTAAAGATTTTAGAATTAAAAGGGGAAAAACGGGAAGCCCAAGGTCAGTCTCCCTCTTTGAGGAGTACAGCAAGCAGTGTTGCTGTGTTTCTGCTCATTTGCTTCCAGCTTTCTGAGCGAGCGGCCCACAACAATGATCTGATGCTCTCGGTGTCACTAAAACGGAATCCAGATATTAATGCCTCATGTGCACAGGGTCACATGTTGGTTTTGGGACACCACGGGTAAGGTAAAGATGGACAAGCCTGAACAGACTGTGCAGCTGAAATACAACCCTTTGTGATCGTATCCATCACATGTTTTTTCCAGGGGGAAAGGCATGATCAGCAGGGATGCTAAGCTTTTTAACCTTGAATGACATCCTGTGATAAGCCTGGGCACACAGGAAAAGAAAGAGGCAATGGCTTCCACCCACCAGAAGTCTTATATTTCCACAGTGCTGAGGCTGTGATAATTATGATACATCCAGCTGGTGCTATTATTCAACCATTCCTGAAGGAGAGGGCCGGTCTTAAGCAGCATAAAGATTGCTACAAAACTTCACAGTGGCCAAAACTTAATTAATAAAAAACAGTTAGCTATTCATATGAATGGCAGGAACAACTTCCAGAGCCATGTGATTATATTTGCATTCAGTGCAGTGCTTAAGATACCTCGCTGGTGGGCCAGAAGCCCACTGTGCTAAGTGCTGCATGAAATGGGTGAATGGAAAAAGGAGAGAACAAACTCGTAGTGGCAGTTGTCAGCCTGCTCTTGGAGGAACAGTTGTTGCAGTTGAGCCAGTGCCAATATAATACTTGCAGTGGGAAAAAGAGGGGAAAGAATCACAGCAGCAAGGGAACATCAGCAAAGCTGTCGGTAGGGGAAAGCACAAAAGGTTGAGTGCAAGTGCTGAAGGACTGGAAGACCCCAGGGTGAAGGGTTCTATCTGAGAGTAGTGGATAATGCTGAAAGAGAGTTGGTCACAGTTGGAGTTTAACAACAGAGGGAACAAAGAGATAACATAGTTTGAGGAGTGGCCTCTTAGGTAAGAGGGAAGGTTGAAGCATGGATGCAGAAAACAGAAAGACACAAGTGCAAAGAAATCAACACCTACAGGACAGGCTTGTTATTAGCACACAGGTATCCACATCCAAGGGTGAGTGTGAGTGGAAAGAGGATGAGAAACACCAAAATTTATCAGGAGACAATCTGAGGAGAGCTGTGGCTGAGAACAATGTCAGAGCAGAGAAAGGGCTTGGATACAGGGTTGTTCACAAGAGCAGAAATGAGAAGGAAAAGAAGATAGAGATAGAGAAAGGGAGTGTCAGAGAAGAAGAGGAAATGAAAAGGTGGTTTTATTGGCAGTGACAGCAGAAAAAGCACATCTCTGTTAGGGCTGGGAGATGATGGACAGAATTGTTTGGCTGTCTGCAGTAGGGTTAGAAATGGTACAATCATGGAAGAGACTGTGAGAGAAAAGAGGTAAAAACTGAGTAGAGAAGCATCAAGGCTGGATGTGTTGCCATGAGAGGTTACAGAAGGAGAAACTTGTGAGGGCAACAAAGAGGAGTGTGGGTACAGCCAGGCAGCCAGGATGGGTCAAATGTCATCAGAGGTGGGACAGATTAAGGCCAAGGTGGACTCTGGGTTTGTGTTACTGCATGAGGAGTGAACTGGGAAGAGCAGCAGACAGAAGTGTGAGTGTTACAGAAACCAAAGAAAAGGGCTTAAGCAGAGCAGGCAGGTGACTGCATTGAGTTTGTAAGTAGACCACTTGGGGGGTAACAAAAAAATGAGAAAGCTGAGTGAGTTTCATCTGAGGGGAAGAGGTGAGCACTGTGAAAATTATTCTGGTACTTGTATAGCCAGAGGGTATACAAGTACCAGTACTCCTTTCTTTGTAAGGAGAATGCAAGTAGTAGAGAGTAAAAAGGGTAATGGAGATTTCTTCGCAGGGGCATGTGACAATTAAACCTGATGTAATAAGTTATATTTGATCATTTTATGTTCAAATGTTTTGTAACATTCATCTTTGTGGCAAAATTGTACATAATGACCTTTTCTACAGTGTCCTGTCCAGTATTGGGTTTTTCCAGCTTTTGGAAAAAAGGAACCTGGGTTAGACTGGCCACTCCTCAGTGCTTTCCTGAGCTTCTGGGCTTTGGTGGGATGGGTGGCTGTAGTTATTTTTAGGTGACATACAGATTTGCCTTTCTTCAGCTGGAATTTCCTTCTTGTTATCAACCATGGTTTTCAACCCTACTAGGTTGTCAATCTCAGATCTTCCCGAAATGCCTGAAACTGTTCTTAAAACATGCTCTAAAAACTTCTCTTAGAACCCACTGTTCATAGAGCTGCTTCTCTTTCTGCCTCTAGACCAGCTGTACTGGCTAGGATGTCATTATCGGAATCATCACACCAAATTTCTGTTAACACTCATAAAAATGCATGTTCTGTCAATGACTAAAAGTGTTCATTTTCCTTGCCTTTGTGTTCAGACAGCTTCCTACATTCATACTTTCCTTTTTCTTCTAAATCTTTTGCCTCAGACAGAGTTCATTTTTTGTCTTGCTTTTTATGTTAGAAACACACACCACGTCATTTGAGTTAAACAAAAAAGTCCCCTATTCCTCTTCCCCTACACTGTTTGAATAGAGGCCTGTGTAAGAAGCCCTGCCAGCTTTGAAATGGGAAGGCTAGTATTTTTTTTCTTTTTTTTTTGCTTACATGGAGATCATTTTAATCCAAACAGACTCTCATTTCGAAAGATATAAAGGACATTCCATTGCTTCTTGGGTCCAAAACACTCCTAAACTGACACATTTACCACTTGGTCTCAGTTTGCACAGCACAAAGCACATAGGAGTGCTTTGTCTGTGGTGTTATAATGCTGTTCTTTCAGAAAGCTGATAGTTCTCTAGCCTGAGCTTTGGCACGATCTCACTAACAAAGCTCAGCACATGGGCAACGGGGTACATATCTGAGGGATGCCTTATGTCAGAGGCCTTAGTTTGTGATAGCACTAAGTGACCCTTGTCCTTTCTGCATGCCTTCAGCCAGTGCAAGACAACGTGAGCTACAATCAATCACAAGCATCTCTTACATGCCAAGACTTCAAGCCCAGATTACTATCATCAACAAATGCTTGAAGAGCCATTACGGGCTAATTGGGCTGCAAACACTACTTTCCTATCTGTAGGAGCGTGAGAAATTCAACCTCAGCATTAAAGGCCAAAACCAAGGAGGAGACCTGCTCAAACACCATTTGTCTAGTGCTCTCTCTAGTGCTCTAGATGCTCTCTCTATGTTATTAATTGCAGTCTCTAAAGTGAGCATGATTTGGACTGTCAATCTTCCTGAAGAGAAAAAGTAACTTTGCCTGTCTCAAGTTGCTTCATAGTTTCTTACCTGACAGTCATACTTGTGAGGTGATCCTGTAGCTGTCTCCACAGTCTTCTCAGCTCTGTGCAGCCCTTATTAACACACAGAATATGACATGTACGTGCTATAGTACTGCACACAGCTTCTGAACCTTACCAAGTGGGAATGTATTTGGGAATAGAATGAAAGGATTTGGCCGGAGAGCTGCTAAAAGGCTATCTCCCCTTTGAGATGTGTGAGATACCTGGAGACACCGGCCTCTCATGTAGATGGGGCAAGAAACATTCATGGAGGATCTGCAACAATGCTCATTCTGAGTGGTGTGAGTATGTGCTGCAAGACCTTTCAGCTGACCTTGCCTAGGAAGAAGTTTGAGCCTAGCTTGAGGGAGGCTGTTTTATTCCTTCACTTCAAGCATTACTGCATTCTGGGCCATTTTACCCATGTGGCATGGATTTCAACCAGTTTCACTACATGAAATGAGATGACAGTCTGGCTTTCAAATGTAAAATAAAATATTTTTTATCTCAGCCACTCCCTATTATTTAAGAGTAGATGAATATGGTTCAAAATATGGTTTGAAATGGAAGTGAAAACAAATTTTCCCAGACAAGACACCTGAAAATATTGTGCCCCAGAGTGTGAGTTAGATTGGCAGAATAGGGGACAGAAAACAAAACTGTGTGAAGAAAAGAAAAGAAAACAACCCTGTGGTTCTCTGAAAGGGGCAGTCCCCGCTGATAAAGAGACTCTGGAGGCAGCTGTCTCCCCTATCTGCGCCATGAGTAGGATGCACTCCTACTTCCTGTCTGAACAGAGAGATAACGTGAAAAAGCCACTGTGACATTTGACATTTCTTTTAGTTTCCCTTTTTATAGCCAAACAGTGTGATTCACTGGAGTTCTTCTTGAAAGTGGAGAGCTGTGAAAAGAAAATTCAAGCACTGGGCTCAGATATCAAAAGGTGACATTCCCACCCTTGTGACTGTCTTGAGAAGGGCTGAGGGTATGTCATTTACTACCTCATCTTCTGCCCCATCATACATACAAGAGAGTTCCCTTATGATTCCAGTTCTGCTTCCCTGACCCTTGATGCACAAGAGTCTAATCTAGGCCAGACATAGGAAAAGATTGGTGTCTTGGTTTTTGTTCTGGTGCATTTGTTTTACAGTGCTCTGGAGCAAGCTCAGCACATGCCCTCTCCTTTCAGTTATGTCAGCAGCAGATGAAACACAGTGAAAGATGGAAGGTTTCAATAAAAGAAGCTTACATAGGTAGACTGCCCCCCAAAGCTTTGGAGTTACATACGGTCCTTTGATGCATGTAAAATATTTAATTTAGTTAAGCAGATCTCAGAGATCTAGTTAGGACTGGGCTGGGAGACACAGACATCAAGTATCCATGACAGGATCCCCTAGCTGGAGGGGATTTCAGAAATTAGAATGTCATTAAAACTCCTAGTTGTGAGCAATTCCCATATGCAGCATGCATGCCCATCACATAATACCTCAGTCAAGTCCTTTAAAGACAAGACAGGATGGGACGAACTGCCCAACGTGCTGGGATTATCAGAGTGAGGAACACCATGACCTGTGTGTTAACATTTCTGTGGTGAAGCTGTGCCCTGTGGCTTTGCTGCTGCTACATTTTGCTTGAGCATGTTGAGACCTGTCCAGTCAATGCCACACACAGCCGCTCTATCTTTCTTCCCAGACACATCCTTTGTAGCTTTGCCAGAGATTTTCCCTGTATGGAAAAGCTGTGGGTATGTGCATGGAGCTACTGAAATGTTTCATGAGTGTGGAACACAGCAGGAAGCTGATGAGCTCATGAAATTGTTGGATAATTTAAGTTGGATGTGACCTCTGCTGAACACAAGTCCATCCTCTTTCTCTAAGCCAGGCTGGACTCTGAGCAAGGCAAAGTTGATCAGGTAGCGTGTCCTACGGGGTTTTCAAAATCTTGAAGGATGTAGATTCCCACAACTTAGCTGGACAACCTGTTCCACTATGTTCCAAGTCTTCTTTCTGTGTCTGTGTGTGTGTAAATGCAGAGAAAGGAGGTGACAAGAAGAGCAGGGAGTAGACGCAGAGGTGTGTGTGTGCTTATTAATGATAATACAGAGCTGTGTTCCCAAATTCTGTTTCTTTTTTGGCAGGTGAAAAGAGCACATTGCCACTGGCAACAAGGGCAATAGCTGGATGGCTTTTCAAAAATCTACACATTGAGCAGAATTGCATGTTGTGATCAATGAGATAGTTTTCTAGAGAATATGCTTTTAGTTTTGGATTAGTATTGCAGTTATGCAAGGATTCACTGCTTTTAAATAACTGGAAAATTAGTGTCTTGAATCCTGTTCACATTTAGATCTATTGTCAGTTTATTAAATTCAGATTTATTGCTAGCTTTCCTAGCCAAAAAATAGCTGTTAACACACTATAACAGAGCATAAATTTGAGTTCACTGAATCTAAGACATTATTAAAGAAAAAAATTACTTAATGACCTGTCTGATCTAATAAATCCTGCCATTCGCATAAAACAAAATGACAAGAATTTATGTCCACTAGATGTGTAAAATAAAGGCAGCCATAGTTGGGTTTTGAAATGGTTTCTTCAGCCAGCTGGTCTTTGCTATAGAACCTTGTAGGTAAAAATAAGGTTAGCGTAGAAATGGCTGACTAAGCTGCTATTGAGATGATAAAGACATCTTTGGTAGCATTAAAATCAAAGTAGCCAGATGGTTTGAGACTTCTGAGGTTGTCTGTGGGCCACCGTGCTTCATGCCTGGCAGAATCCTGCAGACAAAAGACCTGCTTTTAAACTGCAGGCTTACAGTGTGGAAGGGAACTAATCAGAGTCCCATTCAGGAAGGCCTGTTTAACATGAACTTGCTGACCAGCACTGGGTACTGGTAAATCCATAAAGTCACTTTTCCTCTTATTTATCTATGAATAATATCTGACTGAAAATGTCTGAGTCTAGCCTACCCACCACTTGCCTTGCAGCTGCTCCTTCTGACTACTGCAGTGGCCTTCATTTGTGGAAATAGAAACCGCCTTAATGACAGCCTCTTCAAAGCCTGGCTGAAATTTGCCTTATGCTGTTCTCTGACCTTCAGTGAGCCAGCGAAGAGCACGGGGTTGTCAGTCCCCTCCTGTCCTTGGTGAGCTGCCACTTGCATGGCACACCAGTTCACATGCTGTTCACTTTTCTGTAATGAAGTCAAAATAAGAGAAAACTTTTGCATCTGCCACCTTTACATTTACCAAGCACCTACCGTTCATTGTCAAGTCAAAAAATTAGCTTTGTACTCTTGCCATTAGGCTTGATTATACAAATATGTGATTCAAATTTCTTAAAATATTTGTGTGTATACACATATGTATGTATATTATGTTGTATATAAGCAAAAAGTAATTCTGAAGACCAGTTTCAGTTTAGTTCCAAAGCTTACATATGCCTAGAAAATTTCATACACCCATGGGCCATGCCTAAACTTCAGAGTCAGGCATGTATTTGTTCAGACTCAGACATCAGTCTTGTAACAGATGCCACAGAGAATCAAGCGAGTCTCTTCTGTTCTCCTGGAACAGCATTGCCCCAGGGCCATCCTTGAAGGCATCAGTAGAGACCCAAGTTTCTTTGTTTGATTCAAAGCATATCAGCATCGTTTCATTGATTGAAATGTACTTTGGTTCCATTCATTCCCACTCATGTAGTGCTCCCTCATGGCAAGGCCTTGTAACTATGGCTCAAGCATCATTGTTTCTGCTGTCACATCTGGGCTGAATTTTCCCAGGAGCATAAACACTCCAGGATGGGTTTCCTAGCACAGCTTCAAAGTGGGCATTCCCATGATAGCATTTCAAAGCACTTTCCTTTTTTTACCCTCTGAATTCTGAAACTTCTGTGAGCAGCTCAGTAATTCAAAAGCAAACAACGTGCAGCCCTCAATTACTTCGTCAAACTAGACCCATGGAGCTTTAGCACCCTTCCCATTTATTCCATGTTTTACAGCCTTCAAGAAGACTAATTCACCATAATATCTCCTCAGGACTTCTCTCTCTGTGTGTATCTGTGCCTGTGCGTGTGTAGGAGTGTTGTGCCTGGAACGCGGGTTAATGGCAAATCAAAGAGAGGGGATCTGCTCAGAGAGAAAATGAGAGAGGAAGTGATACAGTTTTGTGAAGAGTCACAGGAGGTAATAGTGAGCTCATCATGACTGGGAAGAAAGAGGAAGCAAGTGGACGATGTGGGTTCAGAGAGATAGTGCAAAAAAATCTCCACTTTCCTCAAGCATGCAGGCTTTTTGTCTGGGTGATTCCTTGCAATAGCTTTCTTTATTGCTTTTAAGACAGGGCATCCCCCATTCGCCCTCCTTACTTCTCTCTATACAATGCTGTAGGACATTTGGGAGCAGAGAAATTTTCCACCCATAAGAAAAAAGCCCAGATGGCCTGGCAATGTTGAATTCCCTTGCCTCGGGGGCTGCATTGCTGTGTCTTTTCTGGTGATAATATGTCAAAATGCAAATATAGTTGGATTTCAGGCCCCCATGTGGAGCTTTTGCCTAGGAAATGTAGCTGATGCTCACATCATACTTTCATGTATTTATTTTTGTTGGTAAGTTTGAACATATTTTCCTCAGCCTGTGGTTCTCTCCCTGCTGGTTGTACACATATAGTGAATAATTCATTCCTGAGAATATAATTTCACTTCCTTAGTCCTGATGTTTTTCTTCTACATATCCAGATGTGCTGCTCCATTTGTTAAGTTCTTCTAATGTTAGCATTAATGATAACTGGGTTTGCCACTGGTGGCAGCTGCATTTGCCTGTTTCATCTCAGGGTTCTATCAGTGGACATCTGTGTGCCTTGAAAGCATGCCCCACAGGCAGAGGTGGAATTTTAGGGTTATATTAGCTCTGTCTGCTGGCAGTTGTGCAATAGCAGATTTTGGGGAAAGAGACCAGTTTGTCCTCTGTGGCTTTCTTGTTTAAGATTTGGCCAGCTGTACAACTGGTAGAAAACCCCGTTCAGGTCAGTTTCCCAATTAGCTCCAGTATATCTTCCCATATTTGAATGAGAGGACATATTTAAAGTTGTGATACATAGGAGGGCAGGGTAAGTGAAAACCTTTTAGGAACTAATTACTATGAATTTTCAGTTGATGGAAGTAAACATGAGCATCAAGCAAAGTTTGAAAAGGCATGGCCCAGCATCTGGTCCATTTAGGTCTCTCCAGCCCTTTGCTGGAGCATCCATAAATCTTCACAGTGCCTTGTCCCTGGACATGGGCTCCATCAAGCAGGGTGGCAGCTATGGATGGCTTCTAGGCCCACCGTGCCAGAAGCACCAGCTGGGGAAGTTGAGAAAAGAAGAGATCTTCCATACTGGGAGTCTGTCAGGCAGATCTAGAAAGGAAGAAGATGCTGCCCCTGAGAGCCAGAAGATCTGAGATTTTCCCCCACCACAAAGGCTTGCCTGGCTGGGTTTAGGACACCTTAGAGAAAATGCATCTGAGGATCCCCCATCTTCCTTTGGTGATCTTGAAGAAAGAACTCCCAGACCACTCTGGCCCTCTTGAACCAGTCACTGGATTTTGTTCTTTTATAAAAAAGAATGCTCTCACACCAAAAGCCACATTAATTTCCTTTATTTGTTTTAAAAGTTGAATGTGCAGCAGGATTTCCAGGTCACACATACATTTAGTAACATGTAGATGTATACAAAAAATATATTGTTAAAACTTGATTTTTTGGTGCATGTAAGGTTGTTGTTTCTGAGAGAGAAGGCATATGGGATATAAAGAACATACTGTGCATGAAACATGAGTAAATCAGGAGCTTTAAGACTTACCACAAGGCTGATCCATACTCATGGCATGATCTTTAACTTTTAATGAAAATAAAAACTCTCGTCCAGAATTATCTGGTCCTCCAGTTAACAAAAACCACGGGAAATGAAAGGAGAAATGTAATGTGTTTCAACAAGAGTGCACACAAGCTTTACGGGTAGCAGTCTGCTCTGGCCCTGGGAGAAAGTGTCTGGTGGATGCAGAGTACAATAAACATGGGCAGAATTGTAGAAGTACTGGCAAAGTCTCAGCAGCATCCCCTACACTTACCCTCACTCTTTGTATTTTCAGTGAATTGAGGTGTCTGAAGAAAAGTACTAGAAAAAAGACTGACACAAGAAAGATACATGACAAATGGAAAACATCATCAGGTTTAACAAGCTTGTACCAATATTCCAGCCACTCAGCCTGTCCAAGGAGTCTTGCTTGCTTTAAAAAAAGAACCTTTATTAAGACATCTGACTTCTCAGATGGTCCATGCAAAATATTCAACAGAGAGTAGGGCTTTGCCTTTCGAATCTGGCGTACACACTAAGCTTATGACATACTTGAAGACACCCTGTACATCACATAATTCATTTGATATGGCTCCATTTAGACTGTCTCACACCCAGAGACACACAGTTGATCAGGTGCTGAATATGCATTATACCAAGAGGAATTGCAGACATGTCACACATCTAGACAGCCTCCAAAGAATAAGTGATGAAAATTGCATGCGAGGTCAGATGGGGGAGCAGTTGGATCATGGGCAGCAATTAGAACATCAAGAGAGGAAACAAAACATTCTTGTTGCAGGTCTCCTGTGTGGTTGCAGTTGATCTGTGAAATTCAGGTCACTTGCCAGGTTTGTGTTGCTACATTAAACAGCATTACAGGAGAAACAACATTGTACTACACAAGGCTTAAAAATGAAGTTTGTTGCAATACAAAATGACTGTGAGAGCCAAAAATGAAGAAAAGGGACATGTAACCTTTTGAAATAAATATACAATCTTCATTTCTAAATTAGAAGCAAAACCAACTGGGAGGATAGTTAAAATTTACCTTGCCCCCTCTTCCTGGAAGAAATTCTGACCGTTGATTGAAGGGGCCAAAACCTGGGCCACGGTTAAACTGAAAAGCATTAACCGAGCCGGAGTGTATCCAACGGCAATCAAGCAGTAGTAAAGGAATTTAAAACAACAACTTCCAGAAAGAAAAGAGAAGCCAGCTGTGTCCACTGAGCGTGGCATTAGGGGAGAAAGGCTGTGAAACTGGAGGACTCAGAAGACGGTGTAGCAGTGTGTGCAGGGCTGGGTTTCCGAGGGGACCTGACAGCAGGATGCTGCCCTCACAGCAGGGAGGGAGAACAGGAGTGTGGGCTCTGTCCGCTCAGCACAGTTCAGCGGGATCACAAATAATAGATTATAGACATCTGCCTGTTTGATGTGGGTGTGAAATTCTAAATTAGCTAACAAAATGGTGCTTTGTATTAATAACATGCATGCAATTTAGTCTATAATTTCCCTGAGAGAATGGCAAAGTTAAATAATTAATCATGCCTCAAAACAGGATTATTATAGGGATTAAGAGGAAGAAATATAGCTGCTAAAATTAAAAAAGGAATGTAGAAACAATGCCTCCAAACCATGGCTGTTGTACATAGCATTTTACATGTTAGTTAAACTAGAAACAGCTGAAAATGAGTAATCTTGGATGCATCTATCAACTTCCCTCTTCAGTGAGGAGACAAATCTCTAAAACATTGCACAAAGATCAACTGATGCTATTGTTAATCACTCCTAAAGTGTCTGTGTCTGGGAAGTTCAGAGCATCTTCTCCTAGGGAGAAGGATGGGGTTTCACATGATTTTCTTAGCAATGCTCCAGGTCAGACTCATTTTTTTGCATTGATTTGAGTGGATCAACTGATTATTTTTTGTTTCCTTAGAATAAATGTGCATATTTTCTTTGTGTTAATTTAACCCCTCTGATCTGTTCTATTTACTTGACTATTTACTTTATGTTTATCTTCCAGTATTATTTCGTGTATCACTTGGTTTTCAACTGACATGCTTTTTTTTTCATATTTCAGTGAATCTGAAAACAGTTTTTAAAATTTCCCAAATGGGCAGAAATGAAACAACATAAATGCAAATCCAAGATGAGTCAAAACCAGTTACAGAACAGGTAGATTTGAAAGCCATAATGCTCGGGTTATCCAGTCAATATGCATACTTCCCTGTTTTGGCCACTTTGTCTTTACTTCTTAGCTCTGTTTACTTCAGAATGACAGATAAATATTCCCTGGTGTCTTGTACTTCCTACACAGTGGATCATCCACTCAGTACATGTAATTCACCTCCAGTGTTGCAAAGAACAGCAGCAGAACAAATTTAATTTGCGGTGTATGTCTCTAAAAGGAAAGTATTTTTAAAGGAAAACAAAAGGGCAGACACTGGATTTAGTGAAGGCATGTACCAATTAACCCATGGCAGTGTCTTTTGCTCACGTTCAGAAATCACACCATAGATACTTACAGTTGCTTGAGCTGCTGCATTCATGAATTCCTCAGCAATGACTGAAGTCAGAGGAAGTTTTGCCATTGATTTCAATGTAGCCAAGATCCCATGCTATGTTTCCCAGGGCTTTTCTTTCCTCACAGATGTAAATCTCTAGCATACACATTTGAAAAAATCAGTTTTATGCAGGGAGCAGAGTGTCAATAATGTCTGTTCTGACTTTTAAATAATAGAATGTCTCCAAGAGAAAAATGTATTTGACTCAAAGCAATGTTTATTCTGAACATACTCATATGGTCATAAATATTGCAGGCATTTGTCATGAAGGCCAGTAGTTATTCTTCCAAATTGATCTACGTGGCCCAAAACACACAAGAAGAAGAAAGGATCTGTCTGGTACATTGCTGTCTCATTGGTTGTGCTCATGCCCAGTTCTGTTTTGAGCATGTTCCCCATCTCCTGAGACCTGTGCTGTGTGGTGGGAGCTCACACGTGTGACAGCTGTGTGCTGTGTGCAAGGGCTCTAGTGGGGACCAGGTTCACGCCCAGCCCATGTCTCAGACACCAAAAAAGAGCAGAGTCTTTTACCTGCCTTGTGAAAAGCTCATCTAACCAGCATCAGTGAATGGGATAGTGCAGTCTCATATGTAGGTACATCTACCTACAGTGTGTGCCTGGAACCGTTTTTCCCCAAAGAGAATGTCTGTTTTACAAATCAGAACAGTGTAAGGGAAGAACTCATTCAACTGTGACCACCTAAAACTGAACTTTATTGCATGCAGGTGATCTCAGCTTCCTCTTTAACTACTGCAGAGAAACAGGAGATGATTCTGCAGCTCACTGTCTAACAGCTGAGATGAGTCAACCCCTGGAAGTACCTGTTCTTCACTGTGGACTCCAATAAATGAATATTTTACTTCAAGATCTGAGTGGGTCAAGTAATTTTAATTTCTGTTACTGCACACATTTGAACTACTTTGCAAGGTTTTTCCAGATAGCACTTTCAATATTCTTTGACAGGTCAGAACATATTCTCTTCGATTATTAATCATGTAAATAAGAGAAGTTTTCTAACTTCTAAAGATGCATCTTTAGGAAAAAAGAAGTTTTCCCTTTGGTTGTGTACCATGACAGGCCAATATCACAAGCCCAGAGGTGTCATGTCTTAGATCACCTAGTTTTGTTTACAGTAATTAAGTCAAAATCATATATGATAACTAAATTTCCCCATCATAATATTCAAGGTGAGTTAAAACCCTGAATTACTAATTTAATTATCCCAGTCCATAAAGACCTGGCTTTGGTATCAGATACATTCACCTCAGAAAACTTTTATTAGTAAAATCAGTTGAAACCAGCAGGAACAGGTCATTGCTTCACATGTAAAGCAAATCAGATCTGTGGAGTTTTAAGAATGAACAAGAATATATAACTATATGATAGTTATATTTCCTTTCCAGTATTTTGTTGGAATATATTTAAGCACTTCTATTAGAAATTAGTTCTTAAATTACTTAAACTATTATTCCTGATTTCCATTATTTTCCACCAGTGGTATTTTCCGGTCAGTGTCCACATTTCTGCCTCCAGTCCACAAGACTATAGTGTGTTTTTCCCCTCAAGAAAATTGTGTATAGTTTCTGGAAAAATCAATCCTCTTATCAATCCTTTTTGCAATATGGACATATTTGAAGGTCCCCATATGCAACAGAAAAGCTGGAATTGATCAGTGTAATAGGTAAATTCAAAGGGGAGAACTACTACATACTCAAGAAGAGAGACATACAGAGAATTATGCCCCTTAATATTGATTGTTTGAAAACAAATCCCAACAAACTCTAATGTAATTCAATCTCCTATTCTGAATGGCTGCTGGCAACACTTTCTTAGTTATTCACACACTGAACATAATGCCATAAACCAGATCAAAAAGTGCATTTGTAATAAGATCTTAAAACTGACCTGGCAAATCAAGTTTGTTAATTTTATCCTTTTTTTGGCAGGAATCACCTGTTTCATTATTGTATGAACACATGTTCAGCCTTGCCTTTCCATGACCAAGTTCTTTGTTCGAGGTAGAGCCAGTCTGATTATTGCTACAATCATTTCTTGCTGCAGAATTCCAACTGTTAGCCACAGATAGACACGGTGTGGGGGGATACAGCTTGCGGATTTAAACTTTAAAATTTAATTTAGTCTTGCAGCTATTCAGCTGACCAAGTGTAGCAACTGAGTTTTAGGTGTGTTTGAATAGCCCTTAAGTATCCAGTAACTGTAGTGGTATCTTGGAGAGATGTGAAAACTTAAATTTAGACATCTTAGTATGGATCCAAATTTCATGTAAGTTACTGGATAGAGTATTGTACAAAGAAAAATATCCTGAATGCTATTTGCTTCTTCAGTTCAAGGTCCAGTGTCTCAAAGGACTAGTTCTCAGCCACCACAGAGTACTTTTGAGCAGCTGCTGGTTTTACATCTAGCTCCCATCTTTCCACATGGGTATGGTTGAAAGATGGAAACTATCTTTGGGATTCCACAAATACTTATGATAAAAGATGACCTGGCACCCAGGCTCCTCATGCCTGACCAACTTGCATTTCATCTCTATTACTTTATTTATTTGTTTTCCAGATTTGTTAAGTTCACTATGTAGCTGCAAGTGAGCAGGAATTTTCCCATGTGAGGCTGGAATGGGCTGAGCTGCATAGTAGATATGACCCCAGTGTTCCTCTAAGACTAAAAATTTTATGCCTGTGTCTTTGGACAGAGCCTGGAGTAGCCATTCCTTCATAAAAAGAAAGGGGGATGTAGGCAGGGTTCTTTTCCAAAAGACCCAGGAGGTAATAGCTGTTGTTGCAGACACTGCTCTTGGTTCCTCAATAAACTAAGCATGCTTTTTGGAGGACACCCTTGTTGATATTTGGTCTATGCTTTTTGCTGTCAATAGAGACTCTAAATCACCATTTATTTTTGTGGAAGCTTTTCTGTTGGATTAAGTCTTCCAAAAGGCTTTTCAGTCTTGTGCAAGAAATTAAATTCCAGCACTTACTTTCCTTTCCCAGTTCTGCTCTGAAAGTTGAATTTCACAGTAACTCTGGAGAACTGCATCTGTGGAGCAGGACTCTTTCAAAGGGTTTATTTTTCTGACTCATATTCTGTATAACCTTCTTATCCCTCACAAGGTTTGGCAGAAATGCACATTTTGAATCCCAGCCCAGCATTCCAGGGAGATGGATAGCCCAGAAGAGCAATTCTCAAAGTTAACGTGCTAATGCGACTGCTGTCAGCACTCAAGAGTTTCTTGTAAGGTTTCTGGCATTGATCTCACCAGCTTTTTAATTAAAGACACTGGACAGTAAGGGACAAGTTTTGACCACCAGCCAGTCCTGGACTGTGGCTTAATGTCAGTGGGTTAGAGCAATACACCCTGTACAACTACAGTAATGGTAGAAGTGGGCTGAGAAAAGAACTCCAAACAAATAGCATAGTGTCATGGAAGAACTTCCAAACCCTGAAGCACCTTAGATGGTGGTGTAAAAGTCAATAATGGAATGAGAAATGCTGTATCCGTGTGAAACTGAACCAAAATATGCCTTTCAAAACTTGCCGAAGGGAGCAGTTGAACAATTAATGGGGAAACGTGGGCGGATGGAAAAGGCTTCCCATGTCTCTTTTGTATGTATCTCTATCAAAATGACAAAGGACCAATTGTCTCCAAGGAATAGTAGTTGCAAGCTTGGAATGCATTGAAAAACAATCAGTAATACTGGGATTGGTATATATGTGAAATGTGGTGTTTGTCCTTTAATTGCAGCCTGTTTCCTTATGCTTAAAGTAGCTTTCAACTTTAAATGCTTCGTTTGGTTTGTTTCATTACTATGTGAAACCAGGGATAAGTAATATGTTCTTAGAGGCTGGGTTCTACAAAGTGAACATCACTCCTCCACTTGCAAGTGCCCTTATTAATCTAATTGTACACCTTAATGGAATTTTGCCAACTAATCTAAATAATCAAGTTGTAAACTACAGTATCTTAGAGGATGAAAATGTCGGTTCAAATTTAGTTTGAAATTACATGGAGGACATAATTTTGCAGTTTTTATTTACCTTTTCTAGATCCTAATGTGGCCAATTACTCTAAAAGGTGCATGAATCTACCTTGTGTGTTTTACAAAATATAAATTTTCATTGTAACACCTGCCTACAGCATGCAGTGAAACATGCATACCAAGTCATGGAATCTAAGGATCACCCTCTTCCAAAGAATGCTCAATGGAAAATCTGGCACTTAATCACATTAAGTGGCTAGTCCAGTTTTAACCAAATGGCACCAAATACTGTGTGCCTGCCATGGTGTTCCTCTGCCTTCTGGGCTGCAAGAGTCTGGCCAAGTGTAAAGAGGCTGTTGATCAGTGCACTTGTCCAACCATGGTAGCCAGGTGTGAGAGAGGCCGGATGGTGTGGGATGGATTCTGGAGAGACAAGAGGAACTAAGAGCTAGCTGAGGGAGAGGCACTGGAGGGACCATAGGTCTGGACCTGCTCCCAGAGAGACCTGTTTGCTTCTGTGTGTGTGTCTGTGTATGTGGGACCAGGGAAGCAGGGGAATCCAGGGGCCAGCCATTGGATAGTCTGAGTGTCCAAGGGGAATCTGTAGTGAGTTTGTGTGTGTGGGCATCTGTCAGAGAGGGTTTGAGTACCAGCAGATGGAGGAGGAATGTGGCCCTAGGCACTTGTGTGTGCAGGTGCCAGCCACTGAGGTGACATGGGATCTTGAGTATCTATATTGCATATTTCTGTATATATGCATATGCATGGGGCACTGGAGGACATGGTTTAATGGCGGATTTGGCAGTGCCGAGTTAATGGTTGGACTGGATGATACAAGAGGTCTTTTCCAATTTAAGTGATTCCATAATTCTCTGATTGTGTGTATGTGTCTGTGGGTGCGCCTTGGGAATACGTACTCGGCCTTACTACTGGCAGGACCTGGAGATAGGGAGCTGCAGCAGCCTCCCCTCTGTTTGACTACTAGATTTTGGGTAACCCCTTATGCAGAGTTTGTGTTGTTCATCTTAAACAAGTGAGTTTGCTCAGTCTTAATTTTTGTGCACAGCATCCCTGCACACTCTAGAAGTTTTGCAGAAAGGAGTCAAACATGGAATTTCAGGTCAGAATCACTTCCAGAAGAGGAGAAAGAAATCATTTGGGAGCCTCACGGCCATGGGCTTCTTGCCTATCTTCTTATGGCAAAGGAAGAGGATCAGAAACCCATGCTGAAGTGAAACAAAATCTTAAACACTACCTGTCCTGGGCTGAAAGTATTGGGAATTTAGGATTAAAGATTCGTTGTGGTTGCCCACAGAAAGGTAAGTGTCATGTTCAGGTGACAGTCAGGATCTGCTCTGCAGTGAAGACGCTTCAGAAATCTGGGGGGGTTTTATCCTGAAAGCTCCTCACAATCCGTTAGTTGCTGTCATTTCAAGTATATTGATCCAGTGCTGACATGTGTTGTTTACAGAGACTGGAGCAGGCACTAACACTAGCAAAGACAGATCCATGCTACTGCCTCAGCCAGTCTTGTGTGTAACATGTCAGCTGGCACTTGTTACGGCCATGTTGTAAAAACTCACCCTCTTTTCTAGGTCTGACGCTCCTTTCACTGAACAAGACAGTGATATCTTCCCAGGGACCCTGTTCCTTGGGATTATACAAGGGTTCAGCAGGCACAAACAAATACGAGTCTTGTTACCCTCAGTCTTCATTTTCACAGCTCTGCGCTCACGATGTTTAGCGTTTTCTCTGAGCTATTTTACTTGTACCAGTCAAAAGAAGGATCATCAAAGCTGATTAGGCCCTTGAGTAAGTAGTCCAGCATCCATGAGCAAGGGCTTGATTTTAAATTCTGATGCAAAGTACGCAATATTTCCAATATGGATGACTCTGTCAACCAGAAAACATCTTTTTTCTTGAAAGTCACCAACTACTGGCTTACACTGTGAGGTATAACAGGTGGCTATGCTAGGTTTGGATAGATGTGTGTAGATGCATTGCGCCTATTTAATATTTAATTTAAGTTTGGTTAACACATGTGCTAATTTATGAATGGAAATCAGACAAGGATTTTGGAAAACAGCCTGGTTTTACCCACATAATAGCTAACCAAATGGCCAGCAATAGAGTTTTCAGAGATCTTTGTCAGAGAAGCAAAATCCTTATGTGGAACTAAACTTACTGAAGTAATTCTTAGTAGCCACACATCCTTTCTAATTTCACACTCAGGAACAAGAGCAGACCAAAAGAAACCCGTCTCACTTAGGTCACTCCACTTGTCTTTTCACAACACAGCACCTATGCCCATTTTTTAAATATCCAACAGTTTTCTCCTTCTCTTCATGGAAACAATTCCTTCCTCCCCCAGAAAAACCTATCAAAACCCCTCCACTCCCAAACAGAAAGCTAGTACTAAATGATCAATAAAATACGCACATAAATGTGTGGCTTATTACATTTTATGCTTCATCCTGAAACCATTATAAAAGTTCTTACAACATTTTGGCAGTAATTTCTAAAAAGCTGCTCTGTATTGGAGAGGGAGCATATGCACCATGTGATATGACATCTGCCGCAGTAAGTAAGCTTTTAATTGAATATTTGAGGAAATAAACATGTAAAACCCATGTAACTTGATGTCAAATAAGTTATTGTTGCCTCAAGGCTTTCTTGGTTTTTTCCATTTTTATTTTTGGCAGGAAAGTTTGAAATATTGTACATATTGGAGACAGGAGCACTGCACATACAATCGTCCATCAGGACAGAAAACATAACGTTGCATTATTGTTGCTACAGCAGCCCCTCCCAAATCTTGGCAGTTATCAAAGTGGCATTTGGGATCTGAGATTAACGTCTCTGCTCACATCTAAATATATATATTGAGCACACAGAGGAAGAGAGGGAATTGACACACATTCAATTGACTGCTGTACCCGTACTAACTAGAAACATCTTTCTTACATTAACTCTGTTTCTTTTTACCCCTGTAACCTTTCACAACCAGCACTGTGGTGCTTTCTCTCTCCCCTTCTTTTACACATACAGGTGTGCAGCTCAGAAGGGAGAAGTGTCTACACATCCCTCCCTAACCTCACCATCTTTCATTGCCCCTCCTCTCTGTTTTCCCCTGTGCTGCACACACTGGCTTCAGGTGGAGCATGTGAACAGAGCCAAAGACCAGCTTCTCAGCAGGGAATACATTCCTCTGAAAAGACCATCCTAGGTCACTTTTCAACTTTTCCATTCACCTACAGTAGTCAGTTGTTTTTAATGTCCTCAGTGAGACACTCATCAGTGCAACATACTCCAGTTCTGTGGTAGAATAACAGATCTGGGGTTTTTTGGATTTTTTTTTCTCTCAGCCATTTAATATCTGGTGCTGCTGAAGATCTCACAGTCTCGTTTGAGTAGCCTGTGCTGTGGCAACTGAGGGTCTCCTTGGGCAGTGTGCTCTTTTGACAGGATCAAGCTTTCTCTTTGACCCTTTTCTAACTCACAATGATGTCAAAAGTGATGGTCTGTGCATCTTCTTACATCATAGCTGCATTTATATCTGCATGGCAAATCTGCACAAGCCCATTTGAATTAATTTAGTGGGTAAGACTTCTAGAGACCCGAATCCTTTACTAAAAAAATCCCTGGGTTCTTGAAATTTTAAGCCTACTTCTCACTTTGTATGTGTTGTCTTCTTCTGTTGTAATTCATTTGGGTGAGGTCTGCTCACTTAAGAGTACTATAAACTTTGATTTCCACAAGCTCAGATGCAACGGGAGTGAAAGCCAGGACCAAGGGAGTTCCTCTTCACATTAATTATGCTTTTCTGCCATAGAATTTCTTCAGCCATATTCAGCATGGCTTTATCTTTTACAAGTCCATAACACTTACTGATCATGAACCTAACATCTCCTACCTGTTTAAGAATTATCACAAGCTTTTTCACTGAGCTGTGAAGTAAGAGGGCACTACCAGGCACTCAGAGCAAATCAGACTGTGATGGCTCAGTAGTAACAAAAGAGACTCACTGCAGACAAGACATGTCAAGCAGTTAGACCAGTGGAAGGTGAGGCACTGGTTAGAGTTCTCTGGAGTTGGGTCCTAGTCCTGCAGCAGGATCTCAGTATGCTCACAACATGCAGGGTTATAGGGGATCTGTCAGAGCTTCAAGGAGGCTTAACAAGACAACTGACTTCAGTCTGAAAATGAGAAACCTACACACTATGGTTCCCTCTGTAGTATGTAATTGGTTATGAAATTCCATCTGTTTTGCTTCACTTCATATTTTCAACTCAGCTGATAAGCTTGTAGCAGGGTCACATGCGTGTTCTGGAAAAGCAATTAGGGCCTAGAGGATTTGATAAGTGGGTAGGTGGAAAATGGGATGATTACGATGGAAAATGGGTGGGAATGGAATGAGAATTTTTAGGATCATAGAACACTTAGGGGTGGAAGAGACCTTAAAGATCATCCAGTTCCTACCTCCCTGCCGTGGTGTGGCCTTTTTCTAGGAAAAGGCCATTAGTAGCTGCTAGGAAGTTCTGTGTTGAGACAGACACCTGAGGTTAGGGATTTAGATACAAATACTGATACTGGGAAAACCACAGAGGAGGCTATGCACTCACCATGCCCACTGGTTTAGATCCCTGTCTAATTATTTAGGCAACATCACTATGACTAAAATGGGTTTTAGATTGGGGTTTTCTTGTTTCTTCATAGCAAATTGTGGTGTGAATTGTCAGTATGAGACACAGGCTAGTACCACCACCTGGAGAGGCTGGGGGGATCACGAGAGTGGCACAGGAGGGAGGGAGGGA
>WEIU01006575.1:379863-396463 GCA_013389925.1 Aegithalos caudatus | reverse complement strand
GGAAGGAAGGAAGGAAGGAAGGAAGGAAGGAAGGAAGGAAGGAAGGAAGGAAGGAAGGACAGCACTGTCAGAAATGTGCTTAGAAAGGTGTACCTTTGGCAGTCTGATAGGTTGTTACAATACAGGTATCTAAATACTAGAGGGTAAACAAAAAAAAATTGTCACAAGCCTTAAGATCACTCCTGAGCTGGGATACAGGAGTGAAGAGCAACTTTTCTGATGGCAGAAACCTGAGAATAGATAAAAATAGATTAAAATCTATACTGGAAATCATAGTGAGACTGTAAATGGTAGACAACTCAGAAGTAATTCTAAATGAAGAAGAGAAAGTGGAAATTTTTCCTCAATTTCATCATTAATAAACCAGGGAATTTGAATTATTTTTATTTCATGGCAGGTTTGTGTTGCCTTTCTTCTGGGAGTCTGAGGGTTGAAGATGGCTATGTTGAGACTTCGAGGACCACCCTATCTACTGTATCAGTCAGGGATTTGGCAAACATTTCAAATGCAGAAAAAAAAAAGTCTCAAATATTCTGTTGCATTGTTTAGTCAAGTGTATACTTTGCCAGGTTTATTTGGACCCTCACATCTGTTTATTGAGCTCTACTTCAAAGCAATCTATTTCTGCAGGACACAGTTGGCACTGTCTAAGTGTATTGTCTACTGCAGAGGAGAGAGAAGACATTTGAGTGTTAGTTTGTCATTAAGGGAAGCGCTCAAATAATTTTCTTTAGAAGCAAATACAGATGACGTAGCAGAAGCTGTGAATGTCCCAACCACAAAATAAATAACACAGGCATCTACAGTGCTGATAAGATCAAATAGCCTCTCTCTCAAACACACACATTTTTTTCTTGCACGATACAAGAGTTAATATGCACTTGAACATCCTTATATGCCCTCTGCAGCATGCTGTGGAAGGTTACAGAAGCCTCTGTGTAGCATAAGCAGACAAACAATAGCCTTATCCCTCTTTATTTTCAGGGGCAGTATGAAAAAAATCTCCTTGTCTGACCCAGTTACAGTTATTTGTCTTTCCAAAAATATTTTCCATATGGAGGTCTCCAAGTCTGAGTGCCATCTGTGAGGACTTCTTGGGTTTCTTTTACAGAGAAGTCTCTGGAGAAAGCCCGAGTGCAAGGCTGGGCTAGGCCAACAAGATTTTTTCAGTGAGAAACAAGAGCTGCTATGTGTGGTGGGTCCTACTTCCTTGCCATTGTTGAGCTAACAAGTCCGAGTGAAGACACTTTGTTGTTGTTGCAGCATGGCTGTGCCTTCTCTGCTCTGTCACTTTGTCCATGGTGGAAGGCTTGGAGATGCAGGAATCTTGACACTCACTCTCCTCACACAAAGTGTCCCAGCCTCTACGTGTGCTCTCAGCATCCTTTCCTCTACCTAAGTAGGTGAATTGGTCTCTTCCAATGGTTCAGGTGCTGTCCCTGAACATGACAGCTCTGCACCTCTCCTGCTGCCAAGTGGCCTCTCACAAGGCACATTTGCAGCTGCAATAAATAATAATGAATTCAGATGGACAGAAAGATCACACTGATGTCAAGTAGAATGAAAGGGACCCCAGAAATTTGCTGGGTTTTTTGCTATATAATATTGTGGATGCTGGTTTGTACAAATTAAAGCACACTGGGACCACAGAAGAGTAATGATTGCACTTAATGAGGGGCAATTGAAAGGTATGAAGTAGTTCTTCCAAACAAGTTCTAATCGAAGCTGGAACTGTACAGACACTGCGCTCAACAAGCTTTCCTATGAATAATGTACCTAATTACCATCTGCTTTTTCATAACATGGATAAAAATGTGATCACATATAAAATTCTCACTGTGTTTCCTAGGATACAAGGTGATCCTCATTTCAAACTAGCTTGAAAATGGCAAATGAGCAAACTTAATTTTAATAAAAACAAGGAAACTCACGCATGTGAAATATAACCTGGACACTTCTGATTTCATGAAGAAGTGTCTGATTTTCATACAAAACCTACTGAAGAACTTGAGAGTATAGCACAGAGGCACTTCACACCTGTGGTTTAGACAGTCCATGTGAAGGATGACAGCGCTTCTCCTAATGGACAGTGTGAGAGCAGTGTGAGAAAGTTTCTAACAAAACAGTAAACCTTACCAAAAGCTGATTTTTCAACAATATGAGTCAAAAGATGAGCATAAATGGCTCTCACGATGCAGCTTTTTCTAATTACTGCCATAGCTAGCTAGCTTTTTATGTAGTGGCAAGTACTCTGCTTAGTGAAAACAGAGAAAGCTAAACTTCTTTTACTTACTCCAGCCTCACTGGAAAGGGCCTGATTTATTCTTTTATCACAGAATAAAACTGCAAGACACTCTGGTCCTTATTCCATGTCAGAATTGTGCCCTGTGCTGGGTTAAGGAGGTCAACTGGGATTTTATAATTTGAGCTCCAAATCCCTCCAAAATTTGCTGTCAAACACAGCACACAGTATCCATTAAAGTATTCCCCTTATTTCATTGATGTCCCTCAGATGGATTGGATGGGATGATGGAGAAATGAAGATGCTGTCTGCACATCTTGTCATGTTCACCAGCATAACCATGATCATTTATGACATGAGAAACTTTTGAGGGGAAGCACAGCTTCTCAGTGTTCACAGCTTGTATGCAGGACTAAAGGTTAACAAGCATCTCAAGACCTGTGTCTTCTCAGTACCTTATCTGTTAACACGGGAGACTGTGAAGATGTCCAATGGGATGGATGGGAGTGGCTTCAGACAATACAATCACTCCATTTCATTTCTCTCCATCACCCAAGCCTGACAAACAGCACTAAAAGCAGTTGGCTGACTACTGATAAACACTTTTGACTTCAAACATATCCTAATATGATATTAATCTCAATTACCAAACAAGACATGGCTGCTCTCTTTGGCTATTAATTAGCAGGAAGCCTAACCAAGCCATTCCCACACTGAAGCTGCAGCCCTGGCCTTGGGGACTTCCAGTGCTGCCTTGGGGCAGAAGAGGAGCAATAGGGAAGAAAGAATAAAGTCGTTTCCTTTCTATAACTAGAGGGGATCTCTATTCTGCAGAGATTAAGAAATACTCCAAAAGCCACATCTCCTGTTCAGAGACCAGTTGGTTCTGAGGCATCCATGTGATAACTTCCCATTCTTTCAATTCTCTCCATTCCCTGAGGTGGAGAGGGAAGGAGGAAATTACAACAATGCAGTAGGGTTGATGAGATTACATAGTCTGCCAAAGGAGCCTGTGCATACTAAGGGGAAAGGCTCATCAAGGGAGGTGTCTGTTTGTATCTCTCAGGGAGATGTTGCAGATAATGCAGGGTCTGGTAGCATTCCAGCTCTCCTCCTCACACATTCTTCAGCCCTGAAAAGCCTGTCCTTCATCAGTCATTCTGGAAGAGGACTGAAAGTTGGGCTAACTCATGATGGTGAGTGTTCAGCTTGGCTTCCCAGGACACAGTGGTCCTCTTTGCTCCCCCCATGACCCTCCCTACATAAAACCCTGTGAGGCAGGCACAAGATTCATGTGCACACTTCTGTCCTCTTTACAACCACTTCTTTGCCAAGGACTGTGTATTTGTTTTAGTTAAAGAAGCTTGTGACTGAAAACAGCTGCAGACTGAGTGGAAAAATAACACCTAAAAATAGCCCCAGCCTGAGAGCACAATGTGCATTGATTTTACTATGCAGAGTACAAGAGCAGGGAGATGGTGACTAGGCTGGTATGTTCTAATACGCCTCACCCTGCCATATTTAGAGTGCATGTAGTAAGCCAGGCAGCCAAGTCGGTGCATGTAGGTATTTGACTGTTTTGGAAGGGTTCCCAGCAGAGCCACTCCAACTACAACAAATTAGTGTTGTATTTTTATAAGTTGACAGTGAGGAAATCACCCCACAATATTACCATGTTCTGCAGAGAACAGAGAATATGTAACTACTGAATAAGGAAGACAAATATCTCTCTGATTATTGCCACTCAAAGCATTTTCCTAGAATAAATAATCAGGTAGATATAATTTCCTCCCATCTTCTGCAGGCTGGGATGTAACCTGAAGTACAGACCAGTTCTAGATGCAGCTCATGGACCCAGATGCATTTATTTCTTTTGCAGTTTGGCCAACTTCAGCGAGCTGAGCCTGTTCAGTAGAATTATCTGTTCAGATTCATTACCACAGCGAACATGGGTGCTGATGGAATGCACAACTCTACCAGAGATACCTTTTTTATATTGCAACCATTATGAATATGTTTTTAAGAAGGCTAACTAAGTAATGAAACAAAGTAATGAAGTAAGTAATGAAACAAACACTTGTTTTAAAGCTGGAAGTGATGTCAATTCCTGCACTTGTGCTTGATAGGGGCTATAGTTCTGCCTTTAACCCTCTTTTCTCCTTACCCTTTGAAATGTTACTGGCTTTTTAACAGAACCATGTAAATCCATGCTGTGAGGCTGAAGAGTGGTCTGTCAGTTTTCAAATTGTTTGTGTCAACTACAGGTCTAACAGCACCCTAACTACTAATAGAGGGATCTGCTCCCTAGAGAGTGTGTCAACAGGACACCAGGCTCAAAGGATGAGTCTGGGTGAAGAAGTTCTGAAATTCTGAAAACCTTAGTGCTGTTAGACATCTTTAAAATAAAGTACTTGTTACGTATTTGTCTGCATACTGTGGCCAGATTCTCATATCCTTTTAAACAATTAACTAAACTGCACTTCACAGGATTTACTCAGATGTTTAAAAATTTATTTATTAAGAAGACAAAACTCATTTGGTCTTCATGCCAACAGGAAGCTGAGAGAAGCCCAGCACTTCATCCATGACTGGCAGACTGCCTCCCCAAAGGGATATTCAGGGTGGTGCTTTTGGGGAAGCACCCCAAACTCCTCTCTGCAACTGTCACAAGGGAAACCTGGCTGAGGTTACGAACATCCAGGCTTGTTTCTGACTTGCTCACAAGTAGACTGGAGCAATTTTCCTGAAGTGCTGCCTTCAGAGCAGTCAGTGAGGAGGCATTGCTACCCTTCAAGGTGAATTAATGCCAGTGGTGATCTTGTTTGGGGGCAGCAGTGGCAGATGTTGATCTTTTCCAAAGACAGTGTCCTGGTTTGGGCTGAGGTCATTTTCTTCACAGTGGCTGGTATGGGGCTGCATTTTGGGTTTGTGCTGAACTCAGGGTTGATAGTATAGAGATGGTTTTGTTATGGCTGAGCAGGGCTTACACAGAGCCAAGGTTTTTTCTGCTTTTTGTGCTGCCACATTGGCAAGGGGCTGGAGGTGAATGGGAGGCTGGGATGAGACACATCTGGGACAGGTGATCTCAACTGACCAAAGTGATATTCCAGGCCATATGGCATCATGCTCAGGATATAAAGTGGGGGGAAGAAGGTGAGGATATTTGGAATTACGTCATTTGTCTTCCTAAGTCACTGTTACATGTAATGCGACTCTGCTTTCCTGGAGATGGCTGAACACTTGCCTGTCCATGGGAAGTGGTGAATTAATTCCTTGATTTTCTTTGCCTTTGTGTGCAGAATTTGCTTTCCCTGTTAAATTGTCTTTATCTCAACCCACAGGTTTTCTGGCTTTTGTCCTTCCAGTTCTCTCCCTGATCCTACTGCTGGGGGCGTGAGGGAGTGGCTGCATGGGGCTGGGTGAATGGCTGGGGTCAAACCATGGCAGAAAGATGTGCCCTGGTTTCAACCTGGTGTTGCCTGAGCAAGCACCCATAGTTCAACCTTGATTTCACTGCAGTTTTTGAAGGAGGGTGACATCTGAGACCCACACTTGGGAGATATAATCTATTGAGTTTTCTGTCACTCGGACCTTTTCCAGATACTAAAAAGAGCCTCATACCCCAATGTATAAATCAGGGCCTCACTTCCATACTGCACACTTAGCATCCTCACAACATGACATATAAATGTAAATGAAAATTGTTATCCAAAACACAGTCCATTTGCCTGGAAAGAAACAGTTTTTTATTTCTGTAAACATTCACAGGCTGTCCACTTTACTGGCGCTAGTATATTTATTTTTCTAAATAAAACATTTTTGCACATGACATGGCCCAGGGATCTGAGACAAAGCGACCTGACCTGGCTGACTAATTGTAGAATGAAGGAAATTAATTTCTTTTTAGGATATCTGTAATTAATCCATATAGTAATGAATGAATTAGTTGGTGTTGGAAAGGTATAAATAATTAATAATTGAGAAATAGGTGCAATCTGGTCATAGATTTCCCAGAAGGAAAAGGAAGATAAAATGTTTGATGTAAATTATTTGCTCAGCTTTACCATTTTGATAAAACTTTTTTTTTACTGAGAGCAAAACCAAGTGAAACAGAAATGTCTGCATGGTTAATGAGTCAGACATAAACGATACTGTACTTATTGGAATAGCTGATTGTGAAAGATACACCAAAAATGGCAAAATGTGTGCACACAGCAGATAAAATGAAACCATGTGACAGCATTTGTGCTGTAGGAGAGACAGCTTTAAGCAAAACTGCTAAAAGTAAGTTAAAACTCATACAATACTACAGATAATTCAAGACCTAAGGCTAAAACAAAACAAATCTAAGAGTACTATATGTAGCCAGAAAGTTTTTCTGCATGTGATTTGCATGTATGCACATCCCCAGAGTTTCCTACAAGGCTTGTAGATTACTTGAATTTAGAAACTACCACTACAAACTGTTTTCTGTGAAAATGTCATGAAGCCATAGGGTTCCTGTAGTCCTTGATACTGAAAGTAAGCGCTGGTTTCGGGTTTTATGATAGGACCAAGTCCCTGTAAAAAGGTTAATGAATCTTAGAAAAACTTGCCTCTCAGTCTGTGGTGAAACCCAAAGGTATCTAAGTTTCACAGAATGTTAGACTTTTTCTGTTAAGTACATCAGATTAACATCCCCAGGGATGTAGCTTCAAAGCTAAGTACCAGGGAAAAAGGTGTCTCCAAGAGTATAGACTCGTGAAGCAAAAAAATGGTTGTCTGAGCAAGGAGGTGGGAAAAAGGGACAACTGTCAATAACATTAGTGGCAGGTTAGAAAAAACTTCATCATAACAACTGAATTCAGTGCTCAGGGAAATAAACAGAAACTTCAAATTATGAAAGTCCTGATTTTAGGCCAACAATTAATTTTTTAATATGAGAATAAATGCATTTCCATGTATTTATCTGCAATAAGTTATGCTACTTCCACAGTGCACTGGACAGCACACTAACCTGAAGATTGAGTATCAAAGTTAACCAAATGCGTATACATCATGAAATTGCCATACTCTGAGCTGTATTTAGTCACAGAACACAACAGTTTGCCCCTTGGGAAGGTTATCTTGTCTATTGGAAGTAGATCCTTGTTCCAAGTCCATGGTTTCCCATCTTGTTTGTCCCACACTGTAGAACAAGCTGTGGGCTGGGCTAGTGTCCAGAGGGAGCTTCCTTGCCACAAATACAGTTCAGTCTTTAAAAATGCCAAAGGCCTTGGGTAGTGGCACTGGAATGTGAAAAGACAGCCCTTTATAGCAGCTACAAAGTCAGTTTCCTCCAATTCTTTTCCACAAACTAGGGGCTCCAGAAGAGACAGCCTGTGGGCAGAGTTCCTCACCAAAGCACCCTGAAAACTTACAGGTTCCCACGATACCTCCAGGCACTCCTGATCATGGATGCATGGTCATGCCCTGAACTCTGCCTGTGGACTGTGGCAGAGCTGTGAGAAACCAGCCCTTGGCCAAGGTCACTGTCACTGTGCTCCATCTGGTGTGCAGGTGGAAAAAACACCAATTTCAACATCTGACGAAGAGTTCTGTGAACTGAACACCAGCTTGGTCAGCCTGGTTTGATTAAGTAGGAGACAGCGAATTTCTGATTAAGCACTATGTTGATACTTATTGCTCTTACCAAGGCTCAGATTTTCTTATAAAAATTTCAGATTTTAAAAAACAGCTGAAAAAAAATTTTTAAATAATTTAGATTTAGCTTAATATCAAACAGATATTTGTCTTCTCAGATAACCAAGTGAAATATTAGCATCTAATACATGTCTCAAAAATTTTCATGAAGATAAAAACAGTAATTTTTCCCCCATAGTTTGTCTACATGGTGCTTTTAGGTAAACACTGACATACACCTTGTCTTGGATATAGCTAAATAAATTGCATATATATTTATATCTATTCGACATGTTCTTCTTCATTCTTCCTGAGTTCCATTTTCATTGGTCTTTCATTGAGCTCGTTCCTGTAGAATTTTTTTTCAGAATGGATACCTAATTTCTAAAAAAACAAAATGTGACCCCCTTGGTCATTTATACCATAATGGATTTGTAGATTACCTTTGTTCTTTTTTTTTTTTTTTTTAATATTTGCACTTTCTGTAATCTCTCCTCTGGTAACTTTTAATAGTATTTGCTGTAAGTTTCAAAAATTTTATTTGGTCTCAATATTTTAGGGATTTTTTAATCAGTTTCTTCAAGTTTCAGTAATCAGTCTATTACTATAGTACATTGTCTTCCCTGGGAATGGCGAATTTAATCTTAGTGGTGTCCCCAAAAATAATTCTTTCTTCCTTCCCTGTAACCCTATAGTAGCCCTGGACTGGCTTTTTCAAGGAAAAAAAAATGCTTCTGTCTTACTGAGACCACACAGGCTATGTCAGAACTGCTTATCCTTTAGGTGCAACACAGGTCACTGAAATTTTCTGTTGTCTCAACACGGAACCAATGAGATGTTGGTAGATTTTGAGACCAGAGAGCTCTTTGGTTCAAGGGGTTTCCTTTAATTGCAGCTCCACTAATGTCAAGTCTTCTCAGCATATCTCCTCTTTTCTTTCACTTTTTCACAATTTGCCTGCTGTCAGTTTAATTCTATTTGGTGTATCAAAATCTTCTTAGCTGGTCAATATTCACTCCATTATGCTGAGCAACATTATATTGATAATACATCTTTCTTCGTCTTATCTGCAAAGAAATATGAAATTAAATGTTATTTTTATAAGTATCAAGCCTCTCAGGTGATCTGCCTGTTATTTTCTTGTCTTAATTTGCAGAGTTAGGTACAAGGGACTTGTAAGGGGGTAAAAAGTAAAGCACACTTGAAAATGAAACAAGGCACTCCTCTAGCTATAACAAGCAGGTGAGGTTTTTAGAGCTGGCTTAAACTAATCCAAAGCCCTTAAAAAGAGTCTTCCCATGCTTCTTTGATCCTGGCCATGTGTTCTTGCCCTTTCCTTTGGGTTAGTGCAGCTGATCACAGAGGTGGATGGTGAGTTATATTGGCTTTCCACTAAGAGGAGCTGGCATAACTAGACTACTCATTCAAGTTTCGGCAGACTAGGTAAGGTTAGATGGATATCTGTCCCAATTAGTTGTCTTGTGCTTTTCTGAACTTGTTTTCATAACAGACACATGCAAAAAGTGTCAGCATTTCCAGGATGGGTGAAATGATTAATATTTGTAAAGTCATCTAGATTTCAGATTTGTTTGGAATTAAACATACTGTAACAATAAAGTTATTGTTAGTCTTCCACTGAGCACTCCCATTTTGCTTCGTAGCCTAATAGCCACCAGAAAAGGCATCTGAAGACTTATTGTATTATTATTTATGATGCATACAAAACAAATGGAGAAGAAATGTCACAAAAATAATTTAAACATCCTCAGCTTTAGCACAGAAAGCAAGATCAAACTAATTAAATCCTTATTATCACTTTCTGTACAAACCACACACTGTTTTAATGTGTTGTAAATTCAACTCCCATTAAATAAAGACCTGATTGTGCATACATATATATGTATGAGAGGGAGGCTGGAGGGAGAGGAGATGCAAAGAGTCCTTCCTTCTGGGATTTGTAGGAAGGCCCCTGTTGGCTCCAAGAAGCATTGGGGCAGGGATTGCATGCCTTTGTGCAGTGTTTGAGTACAAACATGCCAGAGTAGTAGCACTGCTGTCCCTGTGATTTCCTAAAAGAGGTCTGGTGAGATGGGGTGGGTGAGAGTTAATGACTGATTGGGCACAAAGCATTCTTCTATGTTCTGCTCTGAATCTCCGAGAGACATACTGGCTCAGCTGATCAGATTCCTTTAATAACACAGCTTCCAGGTCTACTCGTGCTGATCCTTCTCTGCTTCATAGCCAATGATGGTCATGGCTTAAGGCCACAGTCTAACACTGTGACTCCAGAAAGAATGTTGTTTTTAATGCCAATCCAATGTTATTTTAAAAGAGAGACAAAGAACTAATGCATTTCCTGGGGATCCCAACTTTCCTGGATACTGTTCAAGCTGTTTCAGAGCTCAAGTGCTTCCTAAAAGCTGTCAGTAAGGTTGTGGCAACACTGCAGTGTCTCAGATGCAGCAGCTATGGAGTTATTTGACAGAAATGTGCTGAAAAATGCCAGCTTGCTAAACTTAAAACATTGCCTTCAAAAGATATCTTTTAATATTTGCCATGGTGACAGCCAGGTATCTGTCATGTCCATTATCTCAAGCATTTGCCCAGCTGCTGGGGTTACTGAAACCTACTGTGGCCACAGGAATGGAGCAGATCTGCCAGACTAATCTTACTTGCATTCAATTGGGTGGCTGGGCAACTCTAGTCAGAAAGAGCTCAATAGAGCTGAAAAAGAGCTAAGGGAATACCTTAAAACACTGGTAATTTTTCCAAAAGCATTCTGAGATGTCATCCTTAGATAATTTGGAAACAAAGTTAACATTGAAATTGTGTATTTGCTATAAGCAGCTTACTCATTTATAGACATAGATCCTTTCCCCAAACTGCACAATAATAATGGCAGTGCAGAAAAACACTCATTCACGTTATCTGTATGCTTAATACATTTCTGCAGTCCTGGGCAGACAACTCTTCAAGGCTAAAAATTCAGTTCTTCATTATTAAAAAATACCAGTCCTTGCTATAGGAGTTGATGACTCAGTGAGAATTATAATTATAATCAAAGCATAATAAGCATTTTGAGTCCCTTATAATTGCTGCCAAGAAACTATTCAGCTAAAGAATTAAATCTTTGTTTGTAAGCTCTTTCTTGTTCACAATAGAAATAAAAGTGTGTGACTTGGCTCACGAGCGGGATACCAGTCTGGCTATTTTACTCAGAGTGAAAAATAGGCCTTCATGCAGAAAGACTTGGGATGCTTAAAACAATTATTTATACATATTTGCCTCTATAAAATCCAGTGTTTAGGTCCAATGATGCTTCTGATTACTCTTCTCCTTTGCTACTTATTTAAGACTCTGTGATATGCTGTATGTTCAGTATTGCATGCATCTCTGGCACAACTCCCTAAACACAACTCCCAAAGCTAGAAAATTATTTAGGAAGAATTGAATGCTGGATGCCAAGGAATGAATAAATGGTACAGATGAACTTGGTAATTTTTCTTGGTCCCTTAACCTGTTGTAATAACAATAAGGTTCCCTGAAAGTACCTGATGATCTTTGTCAAAGAGAGTGTGAAAGGGGAATGAAAATGTCACACCAAATTCTTCTACTTCTTACAAGCCAATACCATAAGAAAAAAACAAAAACATTTCAGGCAGTCACAATCAACTTACATCAGCAGAAGAAATATTCTGCCTTATACAGCGTCAACTGATGTCTTTACTTTCTGTCTCCTCTAAACATGTGAGTAAATTCAGCATGCAAAGTCTTCTAGTTTTAAGAAAGCTGGGTGGCTTCATATAGAGTCTATTGGCTGAAAAAGGCAAATTCTTAAAAAAAAATCACAAAGTAAGTTCTCTTCCACCAAAATAAGTATTATGAAGTTAGTTTGTTGTCAGCTGGTATAATGGAACACATAGGTCCATGAAAGGAGACAATATAAAGGAAGATAACAACATGCATGACGACCATACCAAGCTAAGGCAGCGGAACACCTCAGCAGCTGACCCTTTTCACAATGTCTGCTGTCCTTATGTAATTAGGTGAAAGATCCTGGTTTAACCCATGTGATGTTTAGAGTGATTCAGCCTTAAAATTTGTTCTTCATATTGAGGTAGGAGGCCATGGCTTAGAGGATTCCTCATACGATCACATCTTTCTCTGAAAATTGTATTTGATCAGGGAAAGGAATGCAGCGAGTGAACATCAGGGTATAGGCACAAACATAACTCAATTTGACTATCTACACAGTTATGCCTAACAGGGAAAACCGTTTTGTTAGGGATCCAAAGTCAGCTGCTAAAAGAAAACAGTAATTTGCCTAGGCATTTGTCCTAAATCAAGTGCCTTTGCTTGTGTCTTGTATCATATGTGCTTTGTACAGACGTAACTTATTTTAAGGTAATTTATTTTAAAATAACCATGCCAACCAAGTGTTTCCATGAGTGAATGAGCATGTGCGTTGTGTATCCGAGTAAGAAAAAATGGTGGGAAAAAATGCTGATTTAAAGTTATTTCTTATCCCTGTAAAATGAGGGATGCTATAAGGTCACTTTTTATTTCAAGTTATCCTGCTGTTTGGGTCAGATTCTGTGTCAAGTCAGTAAGAATTGTCCCTTTAGCTTCAAGAAGATCAAGATTGGAGCAGCCACAGTAGTCTTAATAAATGTAAATCTTATTAGAAATACCCTCTTTTATAGCAAGTGCCAAACTGTGCAAAGCTCCAGGCTACATTACCTTACAACATTGACTGAAATGGCAGAAGAATTTACCATCCCCACTAATGAATTTTTTTAATTACTCTTTGCAAACAGGGCCTCTAGTGAGAACCAAATTAATCTTTGAATTAAAATACACTAGCAAGGCTTAAATCATATTTTTAAAAGTCTTTTCTGATCAGCAGTGTTACTTCCTAAATCAGTCTAGGAAATGCCAGATTTTTTAAATCTTATTTTTATCAGTCATTGAGTTTTGGGAAAAGAGCTGCTAACACTTGTGGAGGGCTTCTGTTTACCCATTACAGACAACAGCAGAGACATCAGAAATTAAAGTTTCCCCACTCCATCAACCCTGCTTGTCATCCTATTAGCTAAGGATGCAGGACCATGCAGACCAGAGGTCTTTTAACTACACCCTCCCTTGGGCTGTTACTGGGAAATTAAACTTCCAAGATCCATTACAAGCTTTAATCTTCCTTCTGACCTCAAGAGACGTGTGTCTGTACAAGTGGGTGCTGGGATCATAAGCACAGTGAAGGGGCTCCAGCATGGTTAAACCCTGGGAGCAGTGAGCTGGAGACCAGTGGCTCCTCCAGTCTTGTGCCTGCCTTGTCAGACACTGTGGGGGCAAAATCATCACCAGTGATGACAAACCAATGATGAATGGGCTTTCCAGACTGATGGTGCCCAACAAGTGGTGAGCTGCTGGGGAGATAGATCATTGTGTGCCAAGTTTTAGTGGCAGAAAAAATGGTGAGAACGGAGCCAGAGGAACCTGGCCTTCTACCATACTTCCAACAGATACCTCCTGGGAAATTCAAGTAGGCCTAATTCCCCTACAAAGAATGGGCAGCAAGGTGGGAGACAGATTTTTTGCTAGGGAGATACAATAAAGAGAGGGTTATAGACAAATGTGAAAGTTAATATGTTTTCATTTTTAACAGAAAGGGCAAGTGGATCAAATGCAGGATCATCAAGAATGAGCCTCATTTTTTTTTCCCCCAAATGTGAAATTCATTCATATTGTAATTTTTGAGATTTTAGACTTTTTCTCTGATTTTTCTGGTAATAGCAGTCTATATGGATACAGAGTACCTAAATTATTTACAGTCTCATTAGAACAAGAAAGTATCTATTTTCATTTACCTTCTCCTTGAAAACATTTTGAGGCAACCAAGAAGACTTTGAAGTCTATAATCTGTTTTCTAAAGAAAATAACATTAATTCAGCTGACTGAATTAAGCTAGCATTCATGCATGCAAAAGCAAGAAATGCTCCAGCATGTTATGAAAATATTCTAGAAACAACCACTACTTAGGTAATTGGTTCAGCCATGACAGGTTCTCAATTTTTTTCCATGCTCCTGTTATATACAACAAAGTATTTCTCTTGTCCAGAACTGAACAATAATCACATACAGCTCAATAATCGCATACAGCTCATCATTGAAATCACAGCAACCACTAGAACCATAAAAAGAGTAGCAGAAACAGAACGATTCCATGGGAAAATATTTCCTCCTCTTTTAGCTTCATAAAATAATATATATTTGAAATAGCCTGCACGTCTGCAGAAAGGATGGACATGATACAAACATGGGTTCAAATATTTTATGTTTTGGGATGTTTGGGGAGTTTTATTTGCATTCAGTTGTCCCTTTTTCCTCCAATGGCTCCAAATGCTTGATCTAAGCATTGCCACACAGAGACATGACAAAGGAAGATCAGAACAGGATCGACTCTGAAAGTGTGGGTTGGCCTTACAGGAACAGAAGACTTGCACCCACCATTTCAAGTAATCTGACATGCAAAGGCAGTGACACAGGATGCTGCAAGTAAGGTCTGGTTCTGCTCAGCTGTAGAGCAAGTTTCCATGATGTCATTATGACATCATGAATCATAAATACTGAGGAAAGGAGGAACAAGAGGTGATAAAATAGCCACAAGGATTAGCCAGATCATGAAAAATATCAGAGATAACATTAAGTGGAAGATGAAAGGCCTGCCCAATCTTCCTTTAATGTTATTCACTAGTACATTTCTTCATATCTTGTCCTACACTGTGAAAGTGCGGTCAAGCAGACAAGATTATGGACTTTGATTTTGCAAGGGCAGACTCAGCTACTTTTGGAGCCTGCCTTCATTCTGCTCTAAGGGTAAAATGTTTGTTTTCTCTCCTTTTCCCTCTGTTCATCCCTGAATCCTCACTGCCCTGGAAGGATCAATTGGCCCTTCCACATAGGCCCAGGGAGAGCTCAGCAGAGACAGACAGTTATGAAGACCCAGGAGGCTGCTAGAGCCAGGCAGACATTTACATAACTCCCATCTTTCCCAAACAAATGTCTGAGCTCCACAGAATGCTCAGTACATATCTTGTTTTGACCAATGTCCCTGTATCATCATTATGATGTTTATTTCTGCTCATTCTCAATTTGAATGCGAAGTGTTCATAAATAAAGGCACATACAGATGTGTTGTGAGATAACTGTACTTTACTAAATGAAGATTGCTTTAAAAATTCTTATGACTGTTTAATATGTAGAGCATTAAAAATTATCTGGAGGCTCCAGGATTTTTTTGGGGGGTAATTATTTTATATGTTACAACATGCTTTTACAAATGGATTATGTTTCATCCTGCTGGCCCTTTATCCTGCTCCTGTCCTTTCCAGTAATTCTAAGTTTTAAATGAAAATATGCGACCTGTATATGATCAACTTTTGTTACTTTTGTAACTTGTGCAGAAAAGTAAGTTAGCCACTAAACATGACAGGTTTATTTGTTCATTTATTTATTTTTAAATTCTAATTAGAGAAAGGAAAAGAGTGTCAACAGTCTTTAGTGATTCACATTTTAACAACCAGGTTATAATTTATTAATTCCCAACTTATAAAATTTTCACAACCTCTTTCCACAGGAGTCCAAGAGCAACTCAAATTTATTTATTGTTTCTACATAGGGTGTCATTAAATATTTGTTATCTCCTAAAGTTTGTTGGGAAGCAGGATTATTTTCCACATCAAATCACACCAATGCTAATGGGAAAAGCATTAGATGTTGACCCAGCAAATTAAACTGTAAAATATGAGGCTCATTGTTATTATTACATACAGACACATTTTCTGTGCTCCTTATTAAAACCATCTTAATCAAACTCATTGTATTTTAGTCATGTTTTAAAATAATTATGCCAGAATACAAAACACATGAATATACAAAGAGAACAAGTTCCATTTGAATATGTTAAATTTAACTCTTTAAAAGATTTATCCAAATGGTCTCTTTTGACATTTAAATTGATCACCTACCAAGAAAAAGAAAAACACACTGAGAGTTGTTTATGCTTTTCTTTAAGCTTCCTAAGATACTCCTTCTATTTTATTTTGTAACAAAACCAAAAATTAATTCTGCATATGTGAAGCTCATCTAATGCATATTTCGGTAAATCCTAATTTCTAATTCTTTGTGCTTTATTGCAATTTTTTTGGTAAGCATGACAGTGCCCTATCATGGGGGTTGAGTGTTCTCTCCCTCTGCTGGCTACTCTTTCCTGGAGAATTATTGTGAATACTCTCCTTCTCCTCTGATTCCCTTATGGATCTGCAGTTTGCCACAATGGACACTTCCCTAATTCACAGGACTCTTACTGAGACAAGGTCATTTTTGATATTTTAAAACCAGAAATAGGATTCTTTTATCATCAGTGTAGATGGAATCAACATAGAAACTGGGATTTAGTGGATGTTTCATCTGGCCAAACATAGATATTTGCCTCAGGATGAGACAGATAATTACCTAGGTTCGGTTGATTAGCTCTGAGCTGGATTTAAAGAGAGTCTAAGGTCTGGTTCAGATGGTTTGAGTTTGCAGGTGTCACAGGTCACCCATGAAATCAGATCATATGCTCCATGTTGAAACTGTTTTCTGTATTTGGTGAGGAGTGAGGGCTTTATCTCTTCTATTTTTACTATTAAAAAA
>WEIU01006575.1:352633-379790 GCA_013389925.1 Aegithalos caudatus | reverse complement strand
AAAAAAAAAAAAAAAAAAAAAAAAAAAAAAAAAAAAAAAAAAAAAAAAAAGTAAATTTTTGAAGAATAAAATTTTTTGCACCTAGTAAGATTCCTAGTAATCTTGTGTTGGGAATCACAGAGCCAATGACTGCAGCAGACTGGTTACTTACTTATAAGCTGGTTACTTATCCTACTCCCATTGGAAAGATGGAGCTTTGCCCACATACCAATTCCTTATCAAAGGATAGAAATTATTGACTCTTTATGTTAACTCACATTTAAAGAACTCAAAGCAAGGAGATTTTTTTTCTGGTGCCTTATGGTGCACCTCTGCATGGGAGGAAATGGACTATCACCACAGCACACACTGGAGCTTGTAAGCCCACCAGTCACAATGCTTCCAGTCTTTTTTCATTGGAATAACTGCACACACTGAGCAGGCAGCTCTACATTCACTGCTCTGGCTATGACATGGGCCAGCACTGTTCTTCTCTGCTCTCCTCTGCTCTCCCTGGTGCTGAGATGTCTCTATACTTGCTCATTCACTCACAATTCTACAGATGCAAGTATCTCACTGCCAAATCAGGGCATGAATCATTTGCAATCCAATGCTGCTGGGCTTTTATTGGCTGCAGGAAAGTGGCATTCCCTTTCCTTTCTTACTAAATACTTCATAGACTTGCTAAATTTTGCTAAATTAATACCTCTTCTTAAAAATGTAGTGTAACTGTGAATTTCCCCTGCTACTTGAAACCCATAATTTTCAAGAGACACTCTTAACTGTGACAAGGTTGAGGATTCATTACTAATTTTGTGTTAGACTCTAAACTGAGCTCTCAGGTCAAGTCTTGGTTCAAAGTTCCTGAGCAAGAGGCCTGTGTGAGAGCCTTGTGGGACAATGGGAGGTCCTGCCTTCCTGATGTTTGAACTTTCTGCCCTGCTCCCAAGAAAAGACAGCACTCACCATATTTCGTGATCTTTTTAAGTCATGCAGAACTAATAAAGCCTTCTGTAATTTTTAGTTAAGTAGCCGGCTCCTTTAAGTTTAGAAAGAGCTGCACAATGGCTCTATGCACCTACCTGTATGTATTTCCCATTAAAAGGTCCCCAATTCTTAAAGAATTAGATGGAAATTGAGTATTAACCTTAACAGTGGAAATACTAATACAGGATAAGACAGAAGAATAAGCCCTGGACCCAGGTTTAGGAGTCCAACCATGAAGTCTCTAGAGCAGATTTTGGGGAATAGGTAGAGGAAACAAATAGGAGCATTTGAGGCATTTGCCTGGGCTCAATCCCGACCTCATAAAATTCAAGTGGAAGATCCAGTGTTTGGATCCTCTCACAGCAAGCTGGTGAGTATCCAAGAGGTGAAGCTAGTCACAGAGGTACGGCTAGTCCAGATTCTGTTACGCAGGCATGTTTTCACACTGCCCTCATAACTGGCAGCTTTATAATCCTCTGGCCTTGGTAAAAGCTTCAGGAAAACCCTCTGGAATTCAGGCACGTTCATTTGCTGTAGTCACAGGAGTAACCTCTGACCTGAATCTTTGCAGCTGAGGCACTGCGTGGTTCTCTAGGCAGAGGAGCAAAGTATGTCCTACTTTTACCTGAAGACCTGAGATATACTTCAAAATTGCACATTGATTTTGGGAAAATGCATTCAAAGGGGCTGGAAAATCTCTGTCTTTGGAGGTTTCATATTTTCAGCCAGATGAAGCCCTGAGCAACCTACTCTGGCAGGAGGTGGGACTAGAAACCTCCAAATGTTCCTTCTAATGTAAATTTTTCTATGATTTTATGACCCTATAGCTCTTTTATTTTGGCGACTAAGGTTCTTTGTCGTACTATGTATTTTCCATTCAGGTCACTTCAGCTCATAAGCTCTGACATAATGAGATGTGCTACATGTGCCACACTGCTGGGGCCAGCAGTCCCAGCCTCAGTGCTTGCACAGAAGAACCACCTATTGCCTTTTAACAAGACATTGTAAAACACCAAATTCCTGCCTTCCAAATAGCGTTGGCCCTAGCGGCAGCAGCAATCTGATATGGTTTTAAAGTGCAACACCCAGATACCCTGGATCTTAAGAACCTTTCCCAGAAAGGAATCTTTTACCAAGGAATGATCTGAGTCAGTGTGGGGTCAGTGACCAGGCAGTCCTGCCAAGGCATGCTCTGCTTCGTTACAGAGACTCCATGTGGGTCACAAGTCCCGCTGGCTCAAGCCACCGCCCTGGCCACCATCCCTCCTTCTGTCTGTCACTCAGCAGCTCTTGGGCAGCCAGCACAGGGTGTACAGGAGGGGCACGCAGAGGCTGTAAAAAAAAAAATCCATCATAAAAATAACTCAGGAGACTCCTCACACCAAAGCTGGAAATAGCAGAGAAAACACCTCCCATACTGGTTCAGGGGTGGCCGCATGGTGGGGAGGAACCTCTCCTTGAGCTACAGCTCGTGGTTGTCAGTTTGCATTTAGACCAAGCCTGTGGAGGTTCCCAAAGCTGTGAGTGCTCCATCAGAGGCACCACACATTTCCTAACAGTGTAACAAGGTGATCCCATCAGCCATTTAATGTTTGCAGTGAGCAGCGTGGGAAACAAGCGTCACCATGTGCTTCCTACCAGGGACGAGCTGTTGAGGTGGAAGGAGAAGGAGACGATATGAAAAGCCTGATGGAGAAGTCCTGGGAGGGAGGAAGAAAGGAGATGCAGAGTCTTGTCCAATTTGTTTTACTGCATTTAATGAGAAACAAGTGTATCTGCTGAAATTTAGAATCTGTTCTAAATAGAGAACAGGTGTCATCTTTAAATGTGCTTTCTAGTTCAACCTCGTGGTGCCCAGGAGAAACACTATAATTTTTTTTATAACTTACATGAGAGAAGACAGAGTGGGTGAGGGAGAGCATTGAGGAATCAGGCCAGGAGGTGTATAAAATTTTGTATGTGGTTTACAAGGAAGAAGAATGCTCTAAGAGATTTTGTGTGTTTTTTTTTTAACCCCATACCAGTTTAGGGATAACACTACAGGCTATGGAGCTTACCAGAGGAGTGAAAGAATGCATTCCTAAGCCCAGTTTTTTTTCTGCAGTTTCAGAAAGTCTATCAAAGTTCCAGGGTGTCTGATTATTCAGCCCTTGCCTTGGCGTCATACAACACAAATGAGTGCCACACAGCATGGATTGAAGATTCACAGAGAAAAAGCTGTTGGAGTTTGATAGTGTTTCAGATCTCAGAGAAATCTAAAAATACCAAATACAGCCGACAAATACAGCCGACACATTGTGCAGTGCTTTAGCAAGCCGAACATCTGGGACTATTTCAAATGCTCCTCTTTTGTGTTGCTTATTATGCTACCAGAGAGCAGCAAGTGCAAATAAAAACTTAGCAGATTTTTGCACTGCTTCTAAGTTCAGCTACAAAGACATAAAAAAACATAATGGGGAAAATTAATATATACCAGTTTACAGCCCCCATTTATTCTAGACTTAGAGGATACTTATATGTCCTTCTGTTGCATCCCTCTCTGGTTTTCTGGATTAATTACTATATTGTGGATGTATATGCTCATTTTAAATGTATACATCGGTATTTCCCTTATGGTGTCATTTAACCTCAGAGACTTGCAAACTCTTTAACTGAGTTTGCAAACTCTAAATGAACTTCACATGACAAGGTAGAAATAATAATCATGTCACTTACCATTTAAAGACATGAGTTCTGTTGACACAGAACTTTTTGTACTGTGATGTCAATGCAAAAAGTTTTCTTTTAGGTTAGAATTGGCAAAATAAAGATAAAGGTCCAAAGTAAATAAAGCAGTTTTTCTCTTCCATGGAAGTAGCTTTGCTACTCACTTCAGTGAGATGAGGATTTCACTCAGTCCACTCAGTCATTTCATTTTTGCTTATTGATTTATATTATAGCCTTTTAGTAAGACTACTTAAGGGAATAACTACACCTGCATGTCTCTGGGTGTCATGCATGCTTAACAGATAGGGGCCAATGGAATACCATCTGCACAAGGCTGCTTCCAAATCGAGACAAATAGCATCATTTTGCAATCTTCTGGATCAAGCAATAACTTTCCCAGATACATGCATATTAGAAGTTTTGTCAGAAAGGAAAAGGATTTCTCTGGAATGGAACACCAACAGGGCACAAACAGTGTAAAATGGCAGCAGCCAAGGCTAGAATCTGTTTTAGGGGACATGGAGTTCATCCAAAATGAAGGCTGGGGGACACCATTTTTTTTTTTTTTAAAGTGTATCTTTCCAACTGTTCAGCCACATGACTGCAGTTTTTAAAAAGAATACATCAATATAGGGTCAATGGTAAACAATTCAATTTAGGAAAGAAAACCAGGGGTGCTAACAACTAACTGAATGGATCTTTTCTTTGGATTGTGTATTTCTGCACATCCTCAGATGGGCAGTCAGCACTATCTCCTGAAAAATTAACTTAAAATAAACTTATGGAAGTACCACTCAGAGTAGCACAAGATCTGTACAAGTTCACACTGTGTTGGGCTGTAGGTACACACAGAACTATGAAGGCCACCCACAGGTCTACTGGATGGTCTCTGATATCTATTTTTTTCAACAAAGAAATTTCTTCAAATATCAGAGGGAGGAAGACAAGGTAAAAGCATAGAAGAGTTATCTTGTTTATCAAGAACTTTGAAGTCCATATAGCCAAAAAGGTGTTGTAAGAAAAGCCATCATCTTGTAAAGTGAAAATGAACCATATTGGGCAAAACCACACCAGAGAACACTGACCATGTAAACTGGCTCATCTTTCAGCACATTGGGACAGCCTGCTCATACACATCTAGGATTTCCTTTTTGAAGGATGTCCAGCCTCCCTGGACACTTTTGCCCTTCAGGACTGCCTCCCAACGGACTCTGATGACAGGCCACGTAAACTCGCTGGCTCATCTTTCGGCACGTGGGGACAGCCTGCTTGTACACCTCTAAGATTTCCTTTCTGAAGAATGTCCAACCTTCTTGGACACCTTTACCTTTCAGGACTGCCTCCCAAGGCACTCTGACAACTAGCCTCTTAAAAACAGTCTGCTTTCCAGAAGCACAAGGTGACAGTTCTGCTGGTACCCCTCCTTACTTCTCTGAGAAGTGACGTCACTATCATTTCATGATTCCATGTCCAAGGTGGCCTCTGACTATCAAAGCACCCACCAGGCCATCTCTGTTCACAAAACCCAGGTCCAATGGGTGCCTGTCCTCCTTGCCTCCCTCACCATCCATGTCAGAAAGTTATCTTCCAGACACTCTAAGAGCTCCTAGACTGTTTCCTCTCTGCAGTACTGTACTTCCAGAAGACACCTGGCAGGTGGAAGTCCCCCACATGAACAAGGACCAGTGATTGTGAGACTTCTCCCTGCTGCTTACAGAATATTTAATCTGCCTCTTCATCTTATCTGTATGGTCCGTATCAGACTCCAGCCAGCACATGCATCCTATTGGCCTTCCTTCTGAATCTCACCATATAATACTCAACCATATTGTCACCATCACTAAGCTCCAGACAATCAAAGCACTTCCATCTGACTGGGATGGACTTTCCAATGCTATTTGCCACCTATTTATTTAAGAATTGTGATTAGGTGTCATCAAACAGTAACTGGTTAGAAAAGTCACAAATACACAAATAGTTTTTTATGTTCATCCTTACTGTGGCACCATTTACGATAGTTACTTTGCACCACAGCCACCTGCACCTATCTGAACCACAGAACTTCTCCTGCCATCAAAAATGAGGAGGCTCTGGAAAGCTGCTAGGACCAGCCACAAAGCATACATTGGATATTGCATCCTCACACACTGAACAGTGGCCAAAGAGTCATTTTGCTTTCTCAGTCCCTTTCCCTAAAATGAAAATAGAAATCAACAAATAACCTTTTACTTTCTCACCCCTCTGCCCCCAGTAAAGACCTCAGTGGGATCAGCACAAAGCTAAGAAATAAATTAAATGGAATATTTTGGGGTGAACAGGTGTTCCACTTCCAGATTGTCTTTAAAACCTCAATAAGGAGAGTTACAGGCAGGCTGCATAACCTGAAGGATGGCCAGATCATAGGATTTGTAATTAGAGTGAGTACATGGTGCTTCCTCACTGGGGAGAAAAAAAAAGAAAAAGAGATGAGCAGCTGTCTCAGCAATATTGAAGTCAGCGAGGACTCCCAATGAAATCAGATACTCATCTGCAGAGAGAGCGAGTCCCCTACATCCATCAGGCAGGCATGTGTCACAGCTAGTTGAAGAGAAATGGCTTCCAGAAAGTTAAGCTTCCTCTGAAACCTCAGTACATCTATTAATAAGGGAGAATGAAAAGGAGGCTAGAAAATAAACTAGAAATACAAGCAGAAGTCACCTGAGGCTGCACATGATTAACTTCTCTAAAGCGCATTACATGCCTCTACAAGGAGAAAAATTCAAAGAAATACCTTATTGCATTAGCTAATGGTAAAAATAAACTTGTGTGGCTTACATACTTACGTGTAACAATTTCAAGAGTTGGACAATTATTTGAAACCTGATTCTGACTTTACACCCGTTCTGTGTTGGATTAACAGCATTTATATTGAGATAAATTTTAATAGAGTTGTGCACACATCCATCAATTTAAACAGACAGAGATGGGCCCAAGCTTTTGTCTAAGCTCTGAAAAAATAATAAGCCTTGTCTGAAGAACAGAGTTCTAAGTTTTATCCTGCACTATGCAAATATTATTTTACTGCTGCAAGGCAATGTCTTCAAGACGATCAGTAAAGAAGCCTGGGAGCCAGAATAATAAGCAATACCATTTTCAATAGATGCTGACCTGAGAGGTCTCAGAGACAGGGAAATTCACACAACTGGGTCTTTTCCCTCTGTTCTGCTGCTAGCACTATGCCTCATATCTATTCTGCACAGCAGCTCAGCTTTGCTCTCACTCCAGGACCCCATCTGCCAGACGTAGCCGGTCACCGCCACATCGGCAGCTATCCCTGGGGGACAGCGAGACAGCACATTCCTTTCCCCTGGCACTTCCCAGGTGAGACCTGCTGTTATCACTGCTCGGCAAGCAGGGCAGCAGCAAGAGGCACAGACCTCCCTTCTTGCCTCACATGCCCTCTGTCTCCATGTTTCCCAAAGTCTCATGGCCATTTTGAGCTGTGACTCGCAGGTCTCCTTTGCTGCTGCCTAAGTGGGTCCCGTAATGTGCTGACAGCTGCATCCACCTTGTGAAGTCAAAGCGTGGGCACCAGGGGCAGAGGTGCTAAGAGGTACTCGGGGCCACTCTGCTGGGCTTCCTTTGAAGCCGAGCAAAGGGGCCATCAGCAAGCAGCAAAGAAGAAAACCTCACTCCTCTCTTTTTTTTAACCACAGAGAGCATTAATTGTGTCTGTGTTTCCATAATGTTTCTAAACAATATTATGACCTAAAAGTGAAACAGAATTAAGTTGAATCTAATTTAAAAGTGCTTTAAAAACAGGTCATTGGCATAGCAGACTAGCAAAATTACGTGCCTGCAGGATGAGGTGCCTTTATTTCTCCTCAGTGAAATGGTACAGGCTTCCACAGCAGTACCATGCCTCTTTCTTCCTCACAGTCAGGAGCACCAGAGAAGTAATAGCATCAGGAAAATGTTATTCTTCCTTTGGCTTGGAACAGGCAGTGCTTCCCAGGCGATTGAAATTGGTACCGTTCTGTGGCAGTCAGATAGCAATTAATCTGCACTCCCTACAAAGCTAGATCCAATGGGGCTTCCATCTGTCTACCTTAAAACTCATGGTGGGCTGGGATCTGTGGGGAGATAAGCCTTTCTCACAGATCCTGCTTGCACAGACGGCATGGCTGCAAAGCCTTGTGCAACAAAGATGGTGAATGGGCTATTGTATACCAGACCTGCCCTTCTCTGTCCTGGGAATGGAGGACTTTGTCAGCAGGACTATGCCAAAGGGCTTGGCATGCTCTCCCTTTTGATTGCATAATGCAACTGTTTAGAAATGGGTACAAAGCCAGAAAACTGCCAGCATTGCCAGCACGTGTCCTGGGTGCAAACTCTTCCACCTGAAACACAGGTGACAATACACTGAAACACTGAACACATACAAAAAAACCCTCAGTGATAATTTATATCCTTCCTGAGAATGTCTAAATTAGATTTACAACCTAGTAAAATTGCTGAGAGTGTTGGGAGAAGAGGCTCAGGTCCAAGGACAAAAGATTTGCCCCGCAGGTTAGCCATGGGAAATCTTGGTGTTTCACTAAAGCCAGGAGCCCTGTGGGGTGACCCATCCCATGGGGATTGCTTCTCCCAGGGTTGAGTGAGCCACACTTGTACAGATGACCTTCTCTTATTTGCCATGACTGTTTCAGATCAGAAACCTGATTTTCTATGGCTTGGACTAGGGGCGGTGGATCCTTCCCTTTCTTCTGCTGGAATCCAAGCTTCTACAGTATACTTTCATTACTTTCACTGATAGTTTTTTACCAGATCAGTATTTTTGGTCTCAATTTTATTAGCTGGCATGGTTTGGTAGCAGAATTTTTGCAGAACTTTTTATTAGTAGTTCTTTTTAATGGTTTGAATTAATAATAATTTACACTGCATGTCACAAATTTTAGGCTTATGTGTTTCCAGCAGAACAAACATTCTGAAATTCCCAGGCAGACAGCTGTCATCTAACTCACAGGTCCACCCATGTAGTCCACCCTAGCAGCAGGCATAGTTACAACGCCCCAAAGCAGCAGAATTTTTTGGTTAGCACAATGCAACAACTTCACTTCTAATGATCTTGTAATCCCGTGCTCTAATTGAATTTTTAATTTCTTTTATAGTATTCAATCCTGCAAACTGCTAAGTTATGCACTCAAAGAAGCTGCAAGATGAGCTTATAAAGTTTTCTACATTTGCCTGTTTGTTTTATAAAAAGAGTGCATAATGACATGTGTTCCTTGAACCAGTGCTTAGGAAATGAAGTTTTTTGCTATTAAAATTTGTTGGTTTCATAATACACAGAGAAATGTGTAACTATTCAAGCAAAGTTAAATTCCTACTTCAGGCTGATTGTTTGTGTTCCTTACTTCATCTGTAATTCATTGCAGAACATTCTACAAAATAAACGTGACATATATGAAGCTACAAAAGAATGCTATTAATATTTAATTAATAAGTAAAAGACACATTGCAAAATTAAGAATTTTTAAAGTCTCCTGTATGAAATATCATAAAGATGCTGCATAGACAAGTTATCATGCCTGTGTTGATAGACTTTCTTACAGGAATGGTTTTTTGACAATAAAATCACTTACTGCAGCACCAGCTTTGTCAGCATGGTACTCCTGCAAAATGAAAGGATGCAGAATCTTAACCTACAAGACAAAGCCAGGCTGAGAAAAAACTGTCTAGTGAGAAGTTTGTAGAAAAAATCCAATTGAAAGCAAAGACTTCTAGTTAGACATTGCAATGGAGGGGAACACCTACATACATCAACAGAGTAAAGATTTGTTCCTTTGACCAGCAAGAAGAGGGCATATTACAGAAGCACACTGCATAGTCAGCTGAAGGAAATGCACTGGTTTGTCTTCTTCTGGATGAATAATTAACATGCAGTTAATTAAAAGGAAAAATGTATGCTAATGCATTCAAGTGAAGTTTTTAGCTACTCCTATATATGTTTTAGAAATCTAATGTGTGCAAAACAACTTATTTTGCAGGAAAAGGGTACTAGTTGAAAACATCAGCTGTGCTTAAATATAATGCCCATTATGTGCTATCATTCCGTGACTAGAGAACACTTGTAGTTGCAGAAAGTGTATCACAAAAATTCTGTATCCTCCTTCATTGAGTTACATAAAAGTGAGCAGAATCCAATTGAAATTCAATTAAAAATGAGATAAAGCAGAAGCATAGGCCTCGCTTATATATGGGACTTCCTCCAGCTTCATCCTTTGCATTGTCAAAACTCAAACAGACGGAGCAGAAGGAGTGCATTCAGTTCTGAAACTGAAGCCAGAACAACAAGCAGAAGATCCAGACAATCTGCTGTGTTCCTCACAAGGAGAATTTACAAATAGTGGGAATGTTTTTAATTGTTCGTCTCTCACAAAAAGAAGAGGAAATAGCCTAATGGCAATACAAAGCTTTAAAGTGAGACACATCTGGAAGTATTGTGTTAATACTCTGTGTACAAACAACAGGTGTAAAAGTTCAAGCACCAAAAAACTAACATTCTGTAAACTCAGGAGGGGAATTGGGAAGAGGACCAAACTGAGAGAAATACTGGGGCAGATCTACTTCTGTCAGTATTGAGTGATGTGGTATGAATTGTGTCAGCCCTTCTTGTTCACCTTTCTTCCCTACCCCCTCCAAGGCAGACCCTACCACACATTTACCTGTGGTCTGTAGAGATATTGTCCATTTGATATGTGTACTTAATGGACACATTAACTGCATTGCATGCATGGTCTCAGTGTGTGTGTTTCATCAGGCAGGTGTGAAGCTCCCTGTCCTCCTGCATGGGTGGGCCAGGCCTTAAAACTTTACAAAACAAAGTGGCTATCTGAAATCTGATTCAGTAGTCTGTGGTGCCTATAAAATGTCCTCTGGCAGCCAATGCAGTTCCCCTTCCTTTTACCAGGTGCAACCCAATTAACCCAATGCAGCAATATCTGTGGGGATGGGATAAGTTTCTACCATTTGCAGAGGCGATGGTTTTTTGCAGCTGTGCCCAAAACAAGCCTCCATATTGCAAGCAGGCTCCAAAGCACTCCAGAGCATCAGAAATGTGGGTACTGGCTGAATTTTGATATGACTGTGGCACTTAGCAAGGAATGGGGAAACAAATCTTCCCCCCAAACACTATTCTGGATATTTATTTTGTCACAGCTATGTTCACATGCAATCCACGTGATTCCTGTCTGCTGTGGCACGGGGCAAAGCATATGCAGCTCGCACACATGTGACCTTTTGTGCCTAAGCAAATGCATATTGAAGAGGGAGCAAGTATAAAACCTATATATTTAAATGTGAATATTATAATATCGTCTTCGTAATTATCATTCCCCTTGCTAGTTTCCAAGATGCTCTGGGAGGATCAAAACACAGCTGCTTCCCTGCTGAGAATTTTCACACTTATCCCAGCCCCAGGTTTGTTTCTGTCCCGGCCAACAGACGGCTCGGAGCTGCTGGGCCCCGGGCATGGCAGAGCTACGACTGTTGACTGTTACTTTCGAAAGAAGGCTAAAAACTGACAGGCTGTTTGAATACAACTAAGGAGGGGAAAGGAAAAGGACTTCTCTCAATCCAAATGATGGTCTTGCGAATCTTGACTGTTTTCCTTTAAGCCAACTCCAACTAACGATTTTTTTTCCTCATGTCTACAAGAACATCAGCATTTGAAACACCAATGTGGGCTTAAGGAGAAAATGGATTTTCACCATATGAACTGTATGCATAATTTCCAGATAGGAAATGGCATGTTACTTTATTCACATACATTCACATTCATTTATTCACATGAAAAATAGTTCATATTCTCAGCTATGATTGACATAAGGTACGAAGAGGATTTCTTCTGTAAAAAAGCAAACAAATTATGAGGAGTAGGAAGCAATAAGGTTGTTTATTAACACTCTTCTATCTTCACCCTCCTGCCCACCCCATCACCCATGAGATGGCATTCCAAATCCTTGACACAAAATGATAATATATAATATCAACCATACGTTCTCTGCCATTCCCATCTGAACCTCCAGCACTGCAAATGTAGTCATCTTCTTTCCACAGCGGGAAATAGCAAACATTCATACTTGTGCATTACCTTTATTTGGCACTCAAACCCCTGTGAAGTAGAAATTTTACCATTTAGCGCCATCTCTGCCTCACAAAATACAGCCTTTCAAAGGATAAAGATAAGCCTACGGTGTCTGAACAGATTCAAGATGCTTTACTAGCATTCTCACAAGGCTCCTCTTTGATTTGCATGATTATTCGGGTGATGGAGGTTAACTACCCTGAGCAATGGGAGGAAATCAAACCAACATCTTACATGCACAAATATGCATAGATTGAGGGTTTATATTTCATTTCCTGCAAGATTACTGGCAATGCCTATAGTAGCGCCTATTTCGTTAATTTTAGCTTTTATTACAGCCATCTCCAAGAAACAGCAACATTCCCAGAGATAGTCCTTGAGCAGAAAAGAAACTACATTCATGGAATACATTTCTTGTTGCAAATTATTTACCTGAGGCAAAAATGTTTATCAGCCTTTCTAATTTGATGGCATAGTACAGCTCCTGGTTCATGGTGAGCTCAACAATTAACTGGTTGCACTGATGTTCAAAAAAAATTATGCAAGCAGCGCTGAATGCAAAGATAGTTTTTCTACCATTTATATCAAGAGACAACATTGTGCTTATTTCATTTGTGCAAGTTCTGGCACTGAATGAAACAAGACTGATTTTTCCCATGGTTTGGGTCAGAAATCAGGAAAACAAAATTTAATGAAAAATTTAGTCAAAGCAAAACTTAGTACTATCTCACAAAGATCTCAAGGTTTATAAATAACAGCAGGTAACTTCAAAGAATATCGGGTAGCTGTGCTGGACTGGGTGCAAATTCCCTATCACAGCAAGGCAAGAAGAGGAGGAGGAGGAGGAGGAGCGATATCTGATCCTTCAAGGTTCAGTAAATGTGGAGCAATTGTAATTAATCTTAAGTGACTCGTGATGCAGTATCACTGTGGCACAGGACTGATGACAGGGAGGTGTTCCCAGGAGACAGAAGTGAGTAATTTGGTGCCTCGTGGACAGTGCTCAGAGACATGAGAGAAGTCTGACTTAGCAAATGTCAGGGTGCATCTAGAATGACTAGAGGGGAGCCAATGTCCTGGCGGGGACACAGAGGACAGGATTCCCTCGTGCCTGTTCACTGGCTGTAGACACAAAGCACTTTCCCTGACCTGCCAGTTAGGGAAAGTTCCTCTCCAACCAGCACAATCCCTTTCTCTTTGTTGTATAGACTTTAGAATAAACGCATCAAATGAAAAAAAAGAAACCTGTTCATGTATTTATGTAGTTTGTGAGAAGACTTGCAAAGGTCTGTGCCGGCCGGGTTGCTTCTGTGTAGATGCTTATGGCACAGAGGACATGTGTGGTGTGCCCTCAAGCATGAAGCTTCCCAAAGGGATAGAGAAAACAAACATGGGATGGAGGGAGTGGGCTCAGCACCATGTGGGAGCAGCCTGAGGTTGAAATTTAAGGGGTATTGTCCTGCAATGGGAGACACTGGGATTAGGTACTGACAGGGATTTGGTGACTCATTTCTTCAGAAGATTTTCCTTTAATATGAACTGAAATTTTTTTGGAGGTAAATGTGTGATGCTTGGTAGAACTTAATTAATTAAAGTTGGCCAGAAGCCAGGCCATCTAGCTCTGTGATTGTTCCTGCTTTTGTTAGTTGAGGAACATTGGACTGATTCAAATACTTCCAGTGAGAGAGTACTGACAGACATGCCAGGGGCTTGGGGAGGTGCTGTTTGCAAGAGGGCTCTTTCCAGTGAGTCTGAAATGTATCATGAAAAGATTGAGTAATGTGGGGGATCACTGAGCCACTGGGCATATCATCTTTCAGAATAAATGCTCTCTATTACTTACAGCCCTCATTGGTGTTCTGGCTGTTTAACCATGTGAGTGAAGAAGACCCAATTCTGCCTTCAAACAGCTTTGAGAGTAAAATGTGGTGTGGTGTGGTGTGGTGTGGTGTGGTGTGGTGTGGTGTGGTGTGGTGTGGTGTGGTGTGGTGTGGTCTGATGTGGTGTGCTAGCATGATAGAATGGGCTTAGGGAGGAAGGCCAGGGACAAATCAACAAGATGTTCTATCACGCATTAAAAATACATATTTATGTAATATATATATATATGTATATGTATATATATATATGTATGTATGTGTGCATATAAGTATGTCTGATCTATGCATAATGTATACAAAGAGTTATGCAATTTAGCTGTTTAACTTTCACTTCCTTTCCCAGAAACTGTTTGTGTGTTTCTAAGTGTGATTTCCCACTGTTTTCCAGGGGGCAGGGCCTCATTACATGTGATGAAGTGTCTTCTCTAGCTCAGAGAGCAATGCTCCTGCTTCTGAAGTCGGTGTCCTTAAACTCAGGGCCTGCTTGTGGTGAACTCTCACCCAGAAGTTTTAGGTGACTGCTGTTGCCTCTCATGTGCCTGTGGCAGCTGTCACAATCAGCCACAAAAGTACCTACACTCCAGCTACATCTGAAGCAATTTAAGTCAAATCACCAAAACCAATTAAAACAAATAACTAAGCACACAGAAGAATGCACTCAGCGTAAGATGCTCCAGTAGACCAAAGCATCTGTGCACCCAGCTGTTTGGTGTACAAAGCAGATGTGACAAGATGTTTGGACCTGGTGTTGTTTATGTATCAGGAGATTTGGGCTGGATGGATTCACAGGCTATAACAAATGTCCTCATTTATCCTGGCTTGTTCTTATGCTACAGCCTATTCCAGGGGACAGACATGTGGCGTACAGAGAATCCGATGTGTCAGGAACACTGAAATGTTGTATATTCGCTGAGAGGTCTCTATAAAAGCAAGATCAGGGAATAAAAACTCTTTTTTGGAGTTTCTAATTCTTAAAAAATATTTTTGTAGCTCTTGTTGAGAATATGTTCAGTAATATGGAATATAAAATATTATTCTTGGTGGCCTTTCACAATTGTTATTCAATAAAATTCCCACAAGCTTATTGTAATGTGTTCTGACACATGGGATTTTGTAGTGTGGATCTCCTAATATTTGGGATTTCAATTCAAGCACTGATTTTGGAGTCAAATGCTTTGTGAAAATCTCATTCTTCCCTCAACTTCTTACCCCCAGAGTTTCAATCTCTTCTGATTGCATAGAAAAGCCTGGAAACATAACCCATATTAAGTCTCAAACACCAGACGGCAAACAGAAATATACAACATTTATTTATTTATTTATTTATTACTGATTTTTTTACAATTAGAGTTGGCAATATTGCAACTGGAATTTGGTTTGAATGAAGACTAAGGGCTGAATGCCAGCTTACTCTCCCTTGTCTCTCTCTGAAGAATAGCCATGCTTGGAAATGCCTGGGAATAAAGGGTATTGATTCACTACTTCCTTCCATGGCAGCTCATGGAAGGCTTACCCTGCTTGTAAGCCGAGATTCTAATATTCATGTATATTCCTAACAGTGCCCAAATCCAAACAGTACATATAGTCTTTTTCTTTAGAACATGATAACCTCAGGTAAAAAAATGCTTTGATTTCTGTGATATGTGAAATCTGGATCTATTTTAAATAAGGCCATCTCTACTTAAAACCCATCTCTGAAACTCCTAAAACAGGGTATGTCAAATAATTTGAGAATACTTTAAAAAAAAAAAGAAGTTTTACTGTCTTGTTTTTGCTGAATTTTTTTCCACAAGTAATATCATGAATTTAAAAAGCACTGATTATATTCTCCAAGTAAAATGGCTTCTGAATTCACACGCCTGGACTGTAATGCTTTGTCAAAACCACTAAATCCTGGAATTCAACAGAAAAGGAAAAGTCTTCAGCTACTCTGAAAAATGCCAATAATTTTAGTGAATGCAGTCTTTTCTACCAAAAATTTCCAGTCTGTTGGTTTGCCTACCAATAATGCAACCTCATCTTTTTTTATTGAAAGAGGTAAATTTGTCAAATTCTTTTTAATTAGTGAGAGATTAGTAAAAAAGCCTTACTTATCTCCCATACTATCCCAAATCCTTTGTGTACCTAAATATACCAGAGCACCAAGGATGAACTGTTTGTGTACGTGTTCCTGTACTGCCAGCAATGTTTCTTACCCTGCTCAAACAGCACAGGCTGACAGCTTAAGAAAGGTAGTTGGCACAGCTTTCAGGTCTATGTCTCAGTTTTGGGGCTCTGCACCTCAGTGTGCTCTGGTGAACCAAAATGAACATTTTGAACAGTACAAACTAAATTCTCTTCTTACAACAAAGGATGTTGTTGACAAGGTGACAAGTTTGATCGGTCATGTGAAATGGAACTGGTGCTACAGGTTTTGAGTGTTGTCTCCTGACAACTCATGCATTAAGCCACAATATACTCATATATAGATTGAATGCATCAAGAATCAATGGGGAAGGCAGTAAAACATCTCCTCTGAAGGCTCAAGTTTGACAGAAATGACTCATAAGCATTATCCTGGTGCTCCTCTCCATAGGGAATAACATATGGGGCTGCTTGCCCTCAGAAGGGCTCTTCATTGTAGCCACAGGTAAATAATCCAAATCTGCCCTGATCTGGGGCATTTCCCAGTACAATCCACCCCACCAGTCCTGCAGCACGCACTCTCACACGAGCCATGCGTGGCAGGGGACACTGCTGTTCTCAGAACTGTCTCACCCATTGACTTTCCCTGGCAAGCACAAGGTTCCTGCAGCAGCAGTGTATTACCTCAGCTGACAGTGTCCTCTGTCACTGAAATATTTTCCATCAAAGGGAAACCTCTGCGAAGCAGCAGAGCACAAGGGCTGGCTGTCAGCTTAAACTCTTATAATGCTTAACCCATTGCCTGCCCTCTGCAGTGGCTCTTCAGATGAAACAGATTCTCTTTGCTTTTGGTAAGTCTCCTCCTGACACTGTCTAGTGCAAATATTTGATATTGTAGAAAATCAGATATATTGGCAGCAGGCTGCTGAGGCTCTCTTATGAATCTATTTCTCTTTTAGTAACCTGGCTGCCATTTGTAGCCACAGAGTAACTTCAGTACTACTCTAAATTGCAAAATTTCCTGCTGTTTGCTGGGGAGAGATAGAAAATTGTATCACATAGAGCAGTGAGAGGATGTCACTGAAGCTTCCTGATCTCTACAGACTCCTTCACACCCACCCTTTCCCTTGTGGAGAACAGACAAGAAAACACCCATTTTTCATACATGCATAAACATACCATATCTTTGCATAAACTACAAAAACTTGCCTGGGCACGGCAGTAAAAACATTGGAGAAAGTACTTCTTTGGAAGAAATATGAGGATTGTGTCAGTGCACCTGAAGCAAAGTTATTGCTACTTATAACTTGTTACAGCAAACACTAATGGCTTTTAATTAGACATGTTTCTGTTGCCCTCGTTCCTTATCGGTGCAACGTAACCGATGGATTTACCTTGAAAATACAGATGAGCTCCCCTCTGCTCCTGATACACACAGCCACTGGCCATGTGCACATCACATGCTGGTGGCATGACAAAGGCAAGAAGGGTTCTGCCTCCAAAAGCATGCTTACATATGCTCTTTCTTGTACAATTTTAGCTGTCATGTGGCAGAGGATATCAGAAACGCTACACGTGGGACAGATTGTTTACAATTACATGCCCAGCAAAGGACCAGAAGTTATAACAAAAAAATTTGAATGTGATTTCTCATCTCAATAATCAGCAGTTACCCTTGCTACTGTGCCCCACCAGCAGGAACCATGAGAGAGCAACAGAGGCACACAGATACCACACACCATGCTGGCCTGGGTTGACCCTTTGGTCCAGAATCCCTTCATTGTGTAAAGGTAAATTTAAAGTCTACCAGGAACTGAAGGGGACTGAAAAAGACAAGCTTTTTATAACACAGTATTAAATAAAAGGTATACAGTTATGTGGTGTTTTGTTGGGCTTTTTAACAACCTTCCTTTTCCTGGCATTTAGTTTCAGGTTTTAGTCTGCAAACCATAAAAAAAAAAAAGCATCAGCTAGCAGTAGAAAAATAATTTCCCATGGAAAGAACCCCGCATGGGGTAATATCATTAGGCTGACACATTTTTAAAGAAAAGCCTCTATAGGCAGGTATGTAGATTCATTCATGTTTAGTCACCTAAGTAAATGGATTAACCTGTAGAGCGTCAAGCATGTGCAGTTCCCACTCATGAACACTGAACACTGCCCATGACTTAGTTGGGATTTCACTGCCCAATTCTGGAAGCACAGATGTGAAATTAGCAGCTTTGATTTTAAAACCAAGACCTTATTTTACTGGCAATCAGAACTTATTTGGTTCTTTTTAAGAAAATTAAAACACGCACTGCAGAGGGGAAAGAAACCCCACTGCAAAAATTAATTACAGGAAAATGTAAAATATTTGATTCTGTTATGATCAGCACAGAGAAATTTTGACTTATGTGAGGCTTGGTAAGACTCATGTTGAAATCAGTCTGAAAAGGGAATTAATGTTGAGAGTAAGAAGTACTGAGAGAGATTTTAAAAAAACCAAACCAAACCTGGAAGCTTTCCAAAACATTTCAAACTTAAACAAAATCCATCTTAGGAGGTTGCACCGTCGCTTTCTCCTGTAACATAATTTCCTGCTAAAACTTTCCAGTTAAGTATGCTGACAGCAAAGTGTTAAAGTATTTTCCCCTAACTTCCACCCCTTTCTAGGAATTCATCGTTTAGTGTGACTAAAGATGTCACTTTGTGTGTAGAGAATAACCTATTCCCTACAAAAGCATGTGGGTACTGGGTATCTCCGAATCCTGGGCATATGATGATGGCAATATCAAGTGAATCAGGCATCCTGAGTCAGCATGCTGAATGAAGTGTTCCAAACCTCTGTAAAGGGCAATTCCCTTGGGTCAAGTTCAGGTCACTGGAGCAATGCAGGGAAACCCGTACAGAAAATGCTGTGTACAGGCCCCGATTTACAGGCTTGATTTATGGCTGCAGCACAATGCTTCCAGCATTTTCAGGGGACTCTTACATTGAAAATCTGAACTAATTATCTGAAAATAACACCTGTTGCATTCAAGTTCCAAAGCATGCACCTATTAACAAGAAGGATCAGAAAACCAGTGATTATTTACACATCATCTATTTTAACTACCTGGTAGCAGTACTGGAATCATAAAAGTTTCCTAATCCCCAGCATCCCTAATCACAGAATAAGAGCTCACAGCTCCTTCAGGAGACACCAGAATAATTAACATACCTTTGAAAATCTTCCCCTTTAACGAATGCAGTGAGACTAAGAACACAGCTCTGTGACTAGACCAAAAGGTAAAAAATGCCAGCCATTAAAAAGCAGGTTTGCCAAATCTACTGCTGAGTTGCTTTTTCTTTGCCTATCTGTGTATCTGTTGTTGTACAAAAGAGCTTTCAAGAACTGGCCTGAAGAAGCATTCTCATTCTTTCTTCCCATAAAAAAGCAGACCTGGCACAGGCACAGTAAATAAAAATAACAAGCATATGATGCCCAAGATGCATGTGAACATTAAGTGACGTTGGCAGCCCCCGCAAATAGAACTCCAGTTAAAAATAGCCTTTGTCTAAATGTGGAAAGTGAGTAAATATAGTAGCAGTTTCAGCTTACTACAGAGGCTTACAGGCTCCAAGTAACAGAGCTTATTATAGTGCATGTGCGTCAGCAAAGGGGAGAAAAGGGAGAAAAGAAAGACGACGCATTCTGCAATTAGTATCTACAATGAGACACAAATTAACTTTTCCCCTCGTTATTTTTCTTGTTGTTTGGGAATTGTTACAGTGCTAAAGTGGAAGAGAGATGGGATTGAGCAGGAGGCTGAAGCTACCACCAAAGAGCAACACAGGGGGCTTTCTGCACAAAGGCTGGTTGCACAGAAAATGAAATGTAAAAAGAGACAACAGGAGAGGCTGTGATCTCGGGTTCTCTTGAGACAAATAAGGAGCATCATAACCTGGCTAGAGGGAGCTCTCCTGAATTTACTTCCCTCATTTGACTGCACATAAGCCAGTGAGCCAACTTTTGAACCGGCTGAACAGAAAGCAACACCAATGCTTTCCTCTGCCTCTATTCACTCCTTTCTTCCAAGGAACCCTTGTAAGTTCTTTTAGTGATTGCAGAACTTGCTTCACTAAATCAGTAATCTGCTCTACCTCAAGTTTCACTTAATAAACAATTTGCTATCCTGTTGAGGCAGGGAAAGCCCACAAACAAAGCCTGTGGGATGTCTTACACCTGAGGAAGAATACTGCTGTGCAATGCATGTGTATATTTAAGTAACCTCCCCGTGATGTTATCTTCAAACATGACATTGCAGGCAGGGAATCCTTCAATATTTTTAACATTCTCTTCTGTTTGAATTGACAAAAAAGGAGACAAACATCCCCTGGTTTGCGTTTCTGATCTCCTCAAATCAGAGGGAGAATGGGAAAGATCCTTTGTATTTCTTTCACTGCTCAATTCAATTAAAGCACAACTCTCTAAAAGTCCAAAATCATCCCCTCATTCATGCAGAAAAACTTTTCACAGGGTTCAGTGGGTTTCTGCTTCTGTACACAGTTTCTTATCTTCTCGCTTTGCATTGAGAAGAGTGGGGTGACAGTGCATAACAGAAAAATAAATGTTCAGGAGCATTAGATGAGATACAGCATGATGTAAAAGTTGTGGCCAGCTAAGAGTTGTCAGCAAAGTTGTCTTATTCAAATGGCATGGTAAATAAATGTTATAAATTCCTAAGTAGATCCTAAATTAGCTTTTGGCATAGTGCATCACTATAACAAGTTAATTTTGCAGCTCCAAGGAATAGCCTTATATGGTTCACTTAAGTAATCGTGCTAAATGAATGTTTAAGTGAGAACCATTTGCCAAATGCAAAGCAAGTACCATATATAACCTCTTACACAACTACATAACACAGCAATGCTGGCTGGTTTTCAGAATTCTGGGGTTTGTACAGAGTATACCTGCTAACTCCAACTAACACCTGAGCCAAAAGGTAGCTACCTGAAATATACTGCCACAACTGTCTAGAATTAATAATTTAGTATTTATCCTGGCCTGTCTTCTTCACCATGCAGAAGATTCCCTTCCCTTCCCTTCCCTTCCCTTCCCTTCCCTTCCCTTCCCTGAAAAACAATACTTTTTGGCAATCTTCCTTACTTTCATTGTTTTGCTAAGAAAGAAATAAGAAAGGAAGGGAAGGAGAGAAACAACGTGCCAAAACCTTGAATTATTATCTCAAAAGAATTTGAGCCTCCTTCTAGTGTAGTGCATCCTTATCCCAGTATTTATTCTGTTTCTCTGGCTTTCTTCTCTTACATCCACCCATAGCCAAAAAAAATGTATTCAGGAAAGGCAATTACAACATAATCTGTGTAAGCTTAATACTGATTGCTTCCCCCTCCCTCCCCCACCCTTGCATCCTCCACCACCTATAAATATGGCAAGCTAAAGTATTAGGGATAACTGAAAAAGTTCAGACAGACATGCCTGTGTCTATTAGTCATCATTCATGCATTGTACCAAAATAACCTGCAATAGATGCTGTCTTGTTTCTTGCTAGAGAGTGCTGTTGAGTTCTTGCATTCACAATAAATCTGTTTGGAAGACTGCCCTTAAAGAGTTGCCATGGTGATTATTTTGGTACCATGAAGTAGAAGAAGCTAAAGTACTTACTAGCCCTATCCAAAATCTTGTCTTTTGGGGAGGAAAAAAAAAAAAGAAATCAGCAGATGGCATTTGTCAGAAATTCAACATTCTGATTATTACTGATGTTGTGTTTTTGGAGGAATTCTCCAAAAGGAGAATGCATGGGGTGAGGGGAAGGGAATGGAACAACAAAAAAAAATTATGTCAGTATATCTGAAATCCCTTTAGCTTGCATTATTACAACAGTTTAGGAATAGTTGAAACAGTAGGTGTTAAGTAACGAAAATCTTCTAAAGAGTCTCCTTCCAGACTATTTACTAAATACTTAACATACTGTAAGCCGAAAAAGAGGAAAATGTTATTTCCTTGTGAAAACACCACAGACTTCCAAATGGTTAATTATAGCTCCCTTTTGCACCTTTCTTATTATGGAATCTCAATGGGAATGTGAGAAATGTCCCAAGGAAATCCATGTATCAGTCTTTCTACTGTGCATAGTAGAGGCATATGAACATAGCTCTTCAAATTACGCAGTGTATTTGGTGACTGTAACGGAAAAGCTGAATTTAGGTGGATTTAGTGAAATTAGTGCACCATTTCACTTCAGGATAAAAAGAAAGCCATAAGGATAGCTGCTCAAACACTTACTTGCTGAATTCTCCGGTCAATCTAGGGCCTGTATATGGATTATGCACAGATTTAAATTCCAGAGTATGGCATCAAACTGGGACAAGTATGTGTGCAAGCATGCACTAGGACATGATGCTAGGTGTCTGCAGAGCATCGAGGAGCAAGGGCTGGTCCCACCAGCACAGCACAGACGCTAGCTTGTGTCCTAGAGGCACCACAGCTACATCAGGTGGGAGAGATGTGTCCCAGGCAGGGTGCCGTGCTGACAGGTCTACAAAGCTCCTCAGATTTGGAGTTAGCTCAGGTATTACCGCAGGAGGCTTCCTCGCATGATTCAGGCGAATTTGCAATGTGTCGTACGGCTTTCTTCTTTCTCAAGGTCTACTGCTCCTTTTAGCTGTCAGTATTTCTCTGAGGCAATAGCAGCCTCCACTCCTTCACATACAAAGAATCCAGAGTTTTAGTGAAAAACAGCTTTGTTTGCTTTAAACTTTATTTACTTAAAACTGTAAAATTGGCCCCTTCCTGGTGAAAGGTGCCAGCTGAACTGCTGCAGGAACTGAAACTCTTTATTCACTCTGGCGCTCATTTGCAGCCCATTGGAGTCAATGACAAGCCTTTAATTGACCGGTTTGCTGGCTCCTGGGTCCGGCCTTCCCAGGGCCGGCAGCAGCTGTGCAAACTCCCGAGCACCTCCGAGGGAGAGCTGGGTCCGAGCTCCGGGGAGCTGGCTCAGCCCGAAATCCCACCCCGAAACTGCCGAGCAGCGACGGAAATTCACCGAGCTGCTCATTGGGGCTGCTTTCTTCCAAAGAAGCTGTGTTCAGGGCCAGGGGATAAGGGAGTTTTTGCTGCCTCTGGCATCTCTGGTATGTGTTCCCCATCTCTGCCCTGTGCCAGGTGGGGGTACGATGCCAGCAGGACAAATGTGAGAACATTCGAGGTAGCATCTCATCTCGTCTTGGGATGAGCCGTGTTCAGCTGCCACTCAGGACGGCTGCTCACCGCTGACTTTGGGGTTATCCTTTTTTCCCAATTTTCCATCTCTGTACTTAGTTTAGGGTTTTTTGCATTTTTACTGCCAAAACTAGGAACCTGGGTTATGTGGGGAAATGCAAAAGGCAGGAAGAGAAAAAAAAAAAAAAAAAAAAAAAAAAAAAAAAAAAAAGACAGATTTTCACCCCTACCTCCAATTAGGGCATTTTTAGGAAGGGAGATTTGTTGAAAAATTTCCAGTAAAACTTTCACAGGACATGCTCTGTTAAGAAAGAAGAAAACCCCACAAAACCAAAACACCACCAAATAAAAACTCATAAAAGCGTAACCAAAACCAACCTTACGAGCTTTAGTTTTCATTTCTGTATAGCTGCCAAGAAGATAGTAGAAATCACTTCTGGTCACTTTTGACCAGTTAAGTTTGGCTTCAGTTTAGTGACTGGTCATAAGGACCCTTCTGCACAATAAACTTAATTAAGTATCCAGGCCCTGCTAGCATCTTCTCTCCCAGCAGATCTGAAGAGTGATCTGACACTCCTGGTGAAGACTCTTCACAGGGTAAAGGGTAGACAAAGTGGGGATCTGTGATCAGAAAGGGCAGAAATTAAGAGTATTGTGACACAATACAAAGCTCAAAAGGTCAGCTGAGGATTGTATTGTAAGACTGAATCTGAAGGTAATTCAAATATATTGCACAGTTAGTAGGAGACTTAAGAAAGTAAGGAAAGAGAAGAAAATTGAAACAATTTTATTCAGTTTGTCCTCTTAATGGGAAGAGAAATTACAAAGAGGTAGCACATGCCAATAATTTATTGTTCAAAAGTTTTGAACAGCCCCACGTCACCTGTAAAGACAATCATTAAGCACTGTGTACATGGTTAAAGTTTCCTGCTACAGTAAGAATGTCATGTGTGAAAGTTTAGTTTCACTATAACTCTTGAAATATTTACTGACATGTAAAAAATACCTCTCTGCCTCATGTTATTACCACCAAGATTTCCCCGAGGAAAAATTTTGTTTTAGTAATTGGCTTATAACACATGTTAGAATGAATACTAGAATATTAACCTGGACAGTTTGGGGGTGGAAAATCTGAAATGGTGCACTAGAAGTTCCAGGAAAGACTAATTGCAAAGCTCAAACAGTAAGAGAAAAAAGGGAAAGTTGGTGGCACTGTAGAATAAGCACACTCCACTGGTGTTTTCATTTAGGGCAGGGTGTAAGTATAAGCCTGGAGCCTTGGTTCAAAGTTACCTGAAATTATAGGAAGTACTTTGTGGGCTGGATGGGAGGCTTGACATGTCCAGTTCTAGAGGGCTCATACGTTACCTACCCTTCATTTGAGGTGCTGTGGAACATTTGGCAAGGGGCAGTAGAAGCTGGTGGCCTGGGGAGCAAGATACTGAGTGAAAGCCTATGCTAGACAGCAGCACATTTGACATCTCTTTCTTTATTCTATCTATAATTTGGATGGACTGACGAAAGCAAGCCTGGGTCTGCTGATTCTCTCCTAGGTACTATTCCTCTCATAAAGCCTTACCTTAAAGTTCTTACAATCCTGCACTAAATTATCAGTGTGTTCACTTTTACCTGTGTCAGTCTTATTTCTTCATTTCTTGATGTAATGAGTTGTCTAATTACTGCAACATCAATTCCTCCAGCAACTTCAAATAATTACATCTGTGTATTTCAATGACATCCTGAAGAGTTTGGGGGAGGTTTGCTTCAGGCTCAAAAGCATCAGGTGCCTCCTGATACACACACTTTCTGCCAAGATCTCCCTTCTTCCCTACTTTCTGAAACATCTAGAAACAAATATATGTCAGTTCTAATTAAAACAAGCACCCAAGTGCTGGATCTGACTCGGGGATTAGCATTATAATTTTTAGAGCTGTTTTCTCTGCACAGTTGTACAAAAATGTCTTGTTTTGTTTGGAATCTTCTTGTTTTAGTGATACCATATTTCAGGTTTTTATTACTTACATTTTCAAAAAAGTTATAGTTTCTCTTGCTGCATTTAAATGTACTAAAAGGAGAAACAAAAATAGTGATGAGCCAGAAAAGGTTGCAGTGTTCTGTTACCGCATTGGTATTTTCTGCTACATGTTTCCTCTTGCTTAATGCATAAGCAGAACTGCAGTCCTGCCTGGTTCTCACTGAGCCAGGGAAAGGGCAGAGGGAGCTGTAGGAACAGCAGTGGGCACCACACTGGTCTCTAAGACCAGCTCTTGAAACAAAGTGCCTTTCCAAAGCAGTATCAGTATGGAATGGGAGCACAGGCTGCTGTCCCCATATCCTGTACCACCACCCTGCATTAGTGGAGAAACAACACAGTAGGCAGGCAAGCTCCCACCCCCAAAACGAGCAGCCATAAACCATCTGAAGAACACATCAGAATTCACCCTTCCAAGCTTCACATGTCCACACCTGTGCCAGTCACCTAAAATTTGAGGCATAAGAGACAAGTCTGGGGTGGATTCATCTCACCCTAATAATGCCATGTAAAGTAATTCAGGTAATTAGTACCACAGAAACCCCTTTTGCCCTCTTCCCAGAAATAAAACCTTACATGTTGTAAGGTACATTTTATCTCTGGAAGAGCATTTGGAAGAGAAGTTCATGCTCTTGGTAGAGAGGACACTTGAGGGAAGAAAGTCAGTGATGTAAATGTACCTAACTGCACAGTCAAAAGACTACACTTATAATAACCTTGGGCCCTTCTTAGCAGAACATTGCACAGGCATGTGGGTGGAGACTTTTTTAAACATTAATGCTCTGGCATATGTTCTAAATAAATGAGCGGAATGAAAAAGCATGGAAAAATATTTTGTACTGGGATTATTAATCTCTGTGGTATTCAGCCACTTCTTAGCAACAAACATTCCCCTGAGGAATTATTTCAATCAGAACTCACGTCTTGGTCTTCAAGTCCTTTTGGGCATATTTGTATTACATTTGGTGCATGAAATATATTTTGGGGCATAACCACAGGGCAGTTTGGAAAGACCTTGGGGATAGTTTTGTACATAGGCTGTGAGCAGATAAATTGCATTTAAAATCATCCACTTGGAATTCCAGTGTTCTTGAGGTAGTGGCTTCTTTAGATCAGCAGGAAACACCTCCTGGCTGAACACATGCAAGCGTGCTATCGGGTGTATGGTATCCATCCTTAATCACACTAAAATCAGTGATTAGAAAAGTTATGAAGAAGTTTAATGATTGCAAGATTAGGTTATTTCATTAATACTTCAGAGATTGCAATGTACTTTTTTTTTTTTTTTTTTTTTTTTTTTTTTTTTTTTTTCTGGGAAGCAATAGTATATTTTTTCCTCTAAAGGATGTTGTCAATTTGAGAAGCCTACTTCTTCCTGCAGAGTTGTACAAAAGGCTGCACTGAAGATAAGAAGGGATTTTATAAATAGTTTTTAACTACACATTTGGATAGTAACTTAGAAATTGCATATTCAATGCTCACTCCAGTGGTCATTTATCAGAAAATTACCATGGCCCTGTGGCAATTCAGCACATTAAGGGGTAATCCTGCATAGAAAATTCACAGTGGATGATGCAAGTAATAAGTTCCAACAAGTCCCCTAACCTCAGTCATCTTTTCTGGCATTTAAGAACAAAACCTGTGAAAACAATGAATATAGGGGTTTCTTGCCATCATCACTGCTTCTGTTCCATTTCTGTGGAAGTGACCTTAAAGCTGTAATAATTTGATTAACAATGCAATACATGCAATGCCTATATTATTTGCAGGTAAACTGAAAGAGCGACATTTGGAAGGTGAAATGTAGCCAAGTGGAAGTATTGCTGTGAGCCCAACCTTTTGCTGCTGCCAGGCTTGGTTCCTGCATTGAGCTTTCCACATCTGGATTAAAGAAACCAAGCATGAATATTTTCCCCCTTAGAGCAATGTCATGCCAGATCTTTGACACAAAGCCAGAATGGTGTGTGTATTCAGAAGTTCATAATGGCTACAAACCAGAGACTGTAAATGGGCCCCTAATCTCACCTAACTTGCAGGTATTTTTACATTGCAGACACACCTGAACCAGTCACCTAGGTCCTTATTTTAGCTAGGGGAAAACAATGAGCATTTCT
>WEIU01006575.1:328282-343390 GCA_013389925.1 Aegithalos caudatus | reverse complement strand
TTTTTTTTTTTTTTTTTCTGTAAAATAAATTTAAAAATATTTAAAAACATTCACTTTCCAGGTAGTTCTTTCATTTACGTAATTCAAACACAATATAAACCTGACAACCAGCACTTGCACAGTGCTTGAGTCTTAGAGCCCAGCAGGCTGGAAGACCCTCCAGATTGTTCTGTGTGCATGTACGTCAGATCGGGCTCCCAAGGGCTCCCTTTTTGACCCATATCTCTCCAGCCTCAGGCCGATGTGCTCTCAAGGGCTCATCCCCTTTCCTTGCAGGGATACTCCAGCCCTGGAGCCGGCTCTCCCGCGTGCCAGTCAGAAGGTGGCACCATGGAGATATGGATGTCCCCGGGCTGCTGGGCTCCTCCCGCTCCTGTTTGGTGCCAAAGCAGAACATCAGTTACACGTTAATTTTTCAGTAGGATCATAAAACGCTAATCCCTGTTGCTGGCTGGATGCATTATCAGCATGACGGCTTCTCTCATCACGAAACAAAAGGAAGAAAATATGCTGTCACTGTCTTTCAGTACTGGGTGGCCAAGCTGAGTGACTTTATTCTCCATCATCTTGAGAACAACAGTTGAAGAGATTCATGTTCTGTGTAGCAAAAAAGAAAAAAGAGCATAGAGATGGTAGAAACCAGGTCAGGTTAGTACTAACAACCATAAAAAATAGTTTAAGTACATACAGTTAAAATTAGAAATGCCTATGTGAGATATGAGTAATGTCTTGTTATACTTTCTGTAAACTATATCAGTGCAAAGCAGATGATCAGAAAAGTTTCAGTCTGGTTGCTGGAGAAGAATTAATGAAATGGGTAAAGGAGACTGAGAACAGCAGCATGTTTAGTTTTTTGGGTTTTTTTATTATTTTATTTTTTTATTTACAGCTGCATGCCAATGGCTAACAGATCAGGGATAAAGACTAAAACATTACTAGAGCAGGTTTGACAGAATATATTTGGTAGTTTTCAGATCAGCTGTGTCAAAAAACATCCACTGTGGACTACTCTGGGTCAGATATCTGTCACAAAAAGATTTGCTATTATTTTTGAGAACCCAAAGAAGAGAGGGAAATGTCAGAAACTGAAAAATACAAATTCCTCATTTAATTTCTGAAGGAAGAAGGTGGTGGTGGCATGGTAGAAATCAGAGACTCACCTTTGCTTCTGTTTTCAGAATAAAAATTTCATTCAAAAAGAAAAAGAAAAAATATGTGGTATCTTAATGGTTAAGTAATTAATATTAATTTTGTAGGTAGAATGATGACTTGTGCTAAGAAGAGATCTGCAGTAAATATCTCTTGGACCACTTAGTACTCAACATTTTGTTAGAGATATGGAAGATGAGCTGGAGAGTCTGCAAACTTAAAAAACACACAACACAAAGCTGGGAATGACTGCAAAAATGGATAAATGCAGGCTTAGAATACAATCTTGACAAAATGGAGGAATGCCTAGAAAAAAAAAGACTGTCTGCAGTTAATTTAAAACAACCACAAGTATTTATATTGATCAGGAAGACAAAGGGCATAAAAATGGAGGGCAAATACCTGGCTAAGCAGGGGTTTTGCAGAAATGGATCTAGGTATTATAGGAAATCACAAGCTGAATTATGTGTCAAAAATGTAATGCTGTTCTGAAAATGGCAAATCATAAAAAGATAACTATGAAGAAAAATGAAAATAATTGAACCTTTTGAGAGATGAAGCATATTTGACTATGATAGAAAATGGATAGCAATGGGGGTCTTCCAACTGAGAATGTATTTTATTCTTAAAAGAAAAGCCAAATAATAAGGGAAATATGAAACAAAACAGATGAAAATAGGATAAATGTATGATAGCAATTGTTTTCTTAGGGGAGTTTAACCAATAAAAATTTCATTCCAATGCTGTATATCAGAGGTTAATATTTGAGTAAAGATAGTTAAATTGGCTTTTTATTATTGAATTATAATCACTTGAGCAATTATAAAAACAGGTGTTGCTGATTGAAATAAATTATTCCTTCACCTGATCACTATAGAGCTGATAAGAACTCAAGATTGCTGCACAAGTACTCTTTTATTTGTGCTGAAGCCTTCTTCAAAGGCATTTATTAAGCCAAGATGCTCTGGAAAGAAACTCCACAGAAGGACAAGGACAAAGATTAAAATCTTCTAAGAAAGAGTGTGCAGGCTGTGGTGTCTGCAGATCTTGATTTGATCATTAAGTAGCCTTGATACTTAGTTGACTGTTGAAAAGAAATGTTTTCAATGTGTCTACAAGAATTTTCTCAGGCTTCTAGACCTATCATTTAATCTTAAATCCTTCAGTCTATGAAGTTTGCAAGAGTACAGTGTAATAGTATGTTTAATGGCTCAGTTAAATACAAGTTAAAGTAGTAGATAGCATGTATTTGGTTTAGCCTTAGCAATAAGATGCCTGGAAAAACACCAGGGGGTTAAGCAGAAATATTTTCCACAAGCAGCTGGAAAATTAGTTTGCCTGCAAACCCAGTGGATATAGCTGCTGCTCTAAAATGAAATACCAGTATATTGTATGAAGCAGCAGGCATTATCTGAAATACTTTAATGGGATCGATGTAATTCTATATGGGTTATAATAAGTAAAATGCCTACTCTGAGATGGTTTATCTGCCATGTAATGGGTGCTCATTCTGACTTTCTCTTTGACAGGACATTCCCTGAACTTTTTTCTAAACTGGGATAATTTAAAATTTTAATGTGGACTCTCAGTCATTCTTTCCCATTGATCATCCATCCATCCAATACAAAGTTTCACTTATTTGTCTCTCTATTGTAAGCAATGTTATACCTCATGTTAGGCATCACTGACTCAGCAGCCTGTGTATTGTGAGTAAACTCCTCTTTATATACTTCTGTGAAAGTCCAGTTTCCTCATTAACACAGAAATCCTGTGCCTTTGGTGGCATAAGCATGCATGGAGGTCAGAGGTTTGATTAATTGTGTTGTGGAGCTAAGTTGGATTTTTCAGCCTCTAAAATGCAAGTCTAGTTTCCACTCTGGCAAAATCCCCTTCTTCTTATTTGATCCAATTAGTTTGCAGATGGAACAGCTGTCCCAGCTTTATAGAGTACAGAATTTGTAATAGGGTTTGTACAAGTTTTTACAGGAAGTCAAATGCAGAATTATAGTTTTGGTGCTTTTATTGCATTGCTTCATTGTGCCTTTGCTCACTGTTGTTTGAGTAGTATGACCTGAACATTTGCTCCAACTGAGGCTGTCATAGAGACAGGGCTAAGTTAGAACTTAGCAAATGGTCTTAGCACAGTCTGTCTGTCCAGATGCTTTGCCTTTTGCCACTGACAGAAAACTTTCTCCAGAGGCTACCGTAAATTCCTTTCTCAGTTGATGATCCATGTTGCGCAAAGAAGATTAATGCTTTTTAGTACAAGCCAAAATATTCACTGCCAGATGTAAAAGAATAAGACAGCCTTTAGAGCAAAGTCTTTCCTCTGCTGAGAATTGCTTTTGGGCCTGTGTTTCATGAAGAGACCTTCCTGGTGGGTTTCTGAGCTTCCTCTTACTCCACCTGTTCAAAGAGGCTCCCAGGAAGGTGTAGGCAGCTGGACACAGGACTCCTAGAGAATCTTTTTCAAGTCCTCAAACAACAATGGAATCATTAATGATAAGTATTACTAGACTTACAAAGAATAAGCCTCCTAAAAGCAAAGTTGGCTGATCTTGTGATGAGAAACACAAAGTATGCAGGGAGCAGAAATGTAGAAATAATTGACTGATATGAACAAAACAATTGATGCCGTTTTGTAACAACTTCATCAAAACCTGAAACTATAGCACTGGCATGCAGAATAAAAACTCTTTCTGAAAATCCAAGAAAATGCATTTAAGGGCTTTGAATTAAACCAGCAAAAACTGTTCTTTAGATAAGTCTTCTTTAAAGTATCAGTAACTTCAAAAATAATATAAACAAGTCATTAATAGCAGATACAATTTAGAACAGTTTCCAAAAGTAGTGAAATAATGCAATTTATAAGAGCAGTCAGTGCCTTAGTTACCTCAGAAGAGTTAAGATTTTTTCAAAGGCACTGATTTCTACAGATAATTTCTGGAAATAACTTTTAGCATGTATATTGTTTGTACACTATTTTTGATAGTAAAAATTTGAGCTGCTCAGATGCATGGATGAAATTGTATGCTTCTCTCTGATATCTGATTTAACACACATCATCAAGTAAAGTTTTCAGGTAAAATTACTTTATTGATATCCTATGATGCATTTCTGTTTAATCCAGTGAATGAGTGAGTAAAAATAAAACCATCAATCTGAATGAACACCAATCTGAATCACATATTCATTTAAATATTTTGATTATCCAACAATTTCAATCATATATCCCAAGGCTGAAAAAATACAACTGCAATATCGCCTTAATCTTTGAACCTCAAACTGTCTGTGAGGACAAAGGACCTGCTCAGACTATCTTTGCTGATTGACATTTATTCCTACAATTTTCTAAAAGTTACCTTTGATTTAATAAGGTGCAGCTTCAGGCAGATTCTGTGACCACCAAGCTTTACCTGAGAATGTTCTAGCAATGGGGTCCCAGCAGATGACATATACCACCATCTTTCCACAGGACCCATTCCACCTGGCCCCTTCCAGTGAATGACTGACTCCCTTTCAGGTTCTACTGCTTTATGTTAGTTCCCAAGAAGAATTGCCTGAACATTACTGGCTAGAAAAGTCAGTAAGATTTTTCCAACTTAAGCTGGCATTTTATTTTATCATGGTTATTTTTATATATATTTTTATACAAAAATAGTCAGTGGTGAAATATTAAACCATTTAAAACATTGAAGAGCCAGTGTACACTCTTTTGATAAAGAAAATTTTGATGATTCAGGCCATGTAACAAACTACATGTGAGTTCTAAATTCTCTCTTCTGTAAACAGTATCACATGTGGAATAAAGAGCAAATTTTTACTATATCAGAGACTTTGATGTCCAATTCCAAAGTGTGAAAGAAGACCGAGAACACTAAATCAGATGACTGGTGAAAGTGGATCCTAACATTTTACCAGGGGGCTTCTCTTTAAAAAAGTTTTGTTCTTCCCAGTTCTTAGTTTTGAAGAAATTAAAGATGCCTCCTTTATGTTTGGGCCTTCTAACTGTATCTGAATCGTTGTACTGTCAAAGTACTATGGCAGGAAAGACATCTGTGTTTTAAGAGCTAGTTAATAGGACAAAAGGTAAGTTCTTTTGGAACTACACCTTTCCTCACCTACCCCCTTAATGTCACAACACAACATCCAGAATTCTCATTTGCTATTACATTTATAGAGGGTGATTCTCATCCCACAAAAAATGTGCATGTCATGTTTGTTTAGGGATAATCTGAAGTTCTTTTTGTGGCCATGGTCTTCAGGGCCAGTTGCCAAAAGCTATAGTGTGAGGGAAATCTGCATCAGTAAAATGCAAAAAACTCAGAAGAAGCATATTTGTATTTCAGGGCTGGCCAGTGACGCTGAGCTACCAGGCTTTTCTCCATATGAATATCTGACTTTAGAAAAAATGCCATCATACTAAAATTCACATTTTGTTTGGTGTCCACTTAGGGAAGTTATTCAGCTTTATAAGCACCACTTAAAACAATCTAGGAAAAAACACCTGGTTTTGTAACTTCTTGATACTTTAGTATTTCAATTTATTAAAGATAAATATGGTATTGTAATAACTACCAAGCAATAATCTTCCATAACAAATCATAGAAATGCTTCTAGTATTTGGAACAGCTTATTTGTCAGGACTCTCAGTGTACCAACAGGCCTCAATGGCGCTGTCCAGCCTGGCCTAACACTTCCATCTGCATCCTTGGCCCATGGGCTAAAGAGCTCCATCTAAACTCAAGCCCTGTTCTTCATTCCTTCCATAGGCACAGCTGACTCCAGGATAGACCCTGGACCAGGCTGCAACTTTGTTTCTGGTTGTGTCTCCTGCATGGCCCTGGTTCAGGTTTTGCTGTAACTGTGCCTGTTCACAAACAGCATTGCTTCAGAACAGCACAGCCAAGCCAGGTGCTGTGGGACTGTGCTCACTAAAGATGGCCTCCACTACCCTTGGATATTTCCCCCTTTTCCTCCCTTGTGGTGCAGCCTTGCTCTGTTTGCCTTTTGTGTTTCTTTTTGAAGAAAGAAGGGCCTTCCCAGCCAGAGCAGACCATGGTGCGCTGCCCTGTGTCTGCCCCTTGCCTTCAGGGTTCCCCCATAACCTGGGTGCCAGCAGTGGCCCCAGAGCAGCCCTGCTCCCCCAGTGTCCTGACTCTGGCCAGGACAGAGTTCATTTTTGCAGTAGTCAGGAAGGGGAATGGCTGGGACCTGGAGGTTATTCCATGCCATAAACTGAGGCAGTCTCCTCTGGCTCAGTAAGTGTGGCAGAGGGAGTGCAGGGGTGCTGCTGGTTCCAAGTCAGAGGAGTAGTTGGGTAGTGCTGGTTCTGAGCCAGAAGGAGAGTTGGAGTGGCACCAGTTCCAGGCTGGAGGGAGAGTCAGGACAGAGTGCCTGTGGTCAGGTCAGGCTCTGCAGTGAGCATTTGGATGTGAATCACTCTCTTCTATACACTTCTGTTACTAATACTGTTACTTTTCCTTTTCTTATCTCATTACTGTTTCCAGTAAACTGTTACCTCAACTAACCTGTTTCCATCTGATCTTCACCTTTTGTGCCTCTAATTCCCCTCTCCAGCCTGATGCAGAGGGGAGAGGGAGCAAAAAAGCGACACTTGGTTGGGAGAGTCTCAGTGGGAGCACTAAATTGGAGAGTAGCATTCCTAAAGTACGACACCCTGCCTGGGCACTGTGGGATGGGAGCTCAGGCAGGGGCTGAAGGCCCCAGGCAGGTTCTGGGGTACCAGGACAGGGGTGTGCTGGGGACCCTCAAGGGTCACCAATGGCCATGCCAATATGTATCTCCATGACAAGTGTTTTGGTGCCTATGCAGGACAACTTCAGCTGTCCAAAGTCTGCTGCCAATGGAAATGCTGAGACAATAGGACTTTTTTTTCTCATCCATGAGAACCAGCAACAGCTCTTAATGGCGATACATGTGTCATGTGTCATGTGTCATGTGTCATGCCTTGTAGGTTTCTACAACCATTTTCCCAATTTATCATAAAAGGTTTTCAGTTAGCAGATAACATAAGTATGGAGACCAAAACACGGCAATAAAAGTAACTAAACTGTTCACTTCTGATATCATTCTCTGTGGCTCCTGTTAATCAGACAGTGGAAAAAGAGCAGAGTAATTGGGACTGATGGACTGCAGATACAGGAAAAGGACATATTCAGGATACATACATTGTTTTTCCACTGTGTTTTATCACCAGACTGCTTCATTAGAAGGCCAAAATCAGCTGTCACTATCAGAATTAATGATGGTGATGTAATTTGAAACATAAAAATATTTTTAATTTGACTGATCAATAGTAGTGTTGTCTGGTAAGAGACACATTGTAAAAAAAAATGCCGGTGGAGTTTTGCTTCCCAGAACAATTTTAAATTCTTTTAGTAACTCTATATGCTCTAAAATATAAAGTTTTCAGCTCCTTTTCTTAAGGAAAGAATTATTAATTAAAAATTAATATTTTTATTTTAAATTTTATCATATATAATGTATACATTTACAAAAAATGCTATTACAAATACTAGGCAGTTACAAACACAGTGCAATTGCAAATGCAAAGTTTATGTCCTTTGCCATGATCCAGTTACACACAAGCTCACCTTTTTCTCTGCCAGGGGACCCACATCTCCATCACTCTTGGAAAGCGTCAACATCCAGAAGCTTCACGGAACTTGCTGCAATTCTGAACTCAGAGCTAGTTATTAGCCGCAGTCTTTTCCCCTCACTGCTTTATCAACAGACTGCAATGCACACCATGATAACTTATGATTGCTGAGGGTTAATTAAAAGGCATGACAGACTAGATTATTTTCTCCTTTTCCTATGGAATATGGCCATAATAGGTAGATATCATACCCGTACTTGTTATAAAACTTTACATCTTACTTATTTCTCAGCAAAGGATTTCTCAGTAAAAAGCCTCTCATTTGCAAAATAGCAAACAATGCATTACATTTGCTTCACAGGGAGGAAAGGTGCAGAGCTGTTTATTCTGCTGATTTGAGTCACATTATAGCTGAGTATGATCGGGCTGGGCTCTAATTTTTTTTATTATTTTTTTTAATAATGAGCAATGGATTAGAGGCTTGCTTAGCTATTCTTCATTCATTAACACTCTAACTGTCGAATACTCTGTGCTTAACAAAATCCGATAATTGCACATAGCATTAGTTCTGCATCTTTGGAGAACAGCCAGCACAGATTCTAATGAAATAAGCCGACCATGCATCGAGGGATTTAGGAAGTACTGCTATGCTGCCTACCATGGCATTTTATTACTGATTAAATAATCTCTGAATCTGACTGTTCTGCAGTATTTTGCAACCTTACAGTAGCTAGATTCAAATACTTTATGCAAAAAGAATAATGAGATTCTCAGTGGGTCTAATCTCTCATAAATCGAGTCAAGTTGTTCAAAACCAGAAGCTCATTAGCTAGCTTATTGCAAATTGTATTAATGCTGGAATCAAGCCGTATATGCTGAGAGTTTTTGAAAGCTTGCCTATAAAGTAAATATATTCAGGCATATGCATTTTTAAAATTAGTATATTCATTCAGTAATATGAACAATGTTTCATGTTCATGCTTCATAGTCTGCTGGTTTTTTTGAAGGTTTCTGATTGGAGTTTTAGGCTGGAATCTTGGCTGTATGAAAGACTCTTCCTCCCTATAAGCCTCACTTCCATTATATCTCTAAACTACTACAACAATCACAGTGTTTCTGCTCTTTGTCTAAGGTATTACACTGTCTGTATAGTCAAATCAGGTGTCTCAGTCCCTGCAAGAGAGGATGCCACAATCATAGACCTTTCTGTAAAACAACATAGATTGTAGCTCTGTTCTACAGAGCTTATAGCAGGCCACCATCCATCCAGCTGCTGCAGATGCCTCCATTCAAGAAATGAAGCTCTATAAATCAATAGTAAGAAAAGAACTGCAGGAAAATGTAAGATGTCAGTATCACTAAAAAAAAATCAATCATTCAAATAAAATTTATTAATTCAGTTTAAAAATTAGTCTTGCTATCATATGGACTCATGCACTGCTGTGCTATAGAAGTATCAGATATTTTCAACAGCATAGGTCTCAAGAACATCATATATTTTACTCCAGGGGAAATACAGTCCATGGTATAAGTGTTACATTTCAATTTACTAACAGTTCCTTTGGTTTACATGAGATCTATAATTTTGAAAGTTTCTCTGCAAGACCAGGAACTGTGCTGAAAGGCCTGGTGTGCACATTGGGTAAGATGTTCAGAGGTTCTTGCAAATAAACTGGCACCAGACTTGGCAGGACATATTCTTTGACTTCTTAAATATTTTTTTTAATATACTCGAATGTTATATTTGTCCTGGTTTGGGACAGATTTTGGGAGGAAACCCAGGACAACATTGTTTTAGGGATGCAGTGAAAAAAAAATTGAGTTTTGGTGACTCTGACTGGTTTGTAAATCTTGATGCCGATGAAATGCAATCTATCATCAGGAAAGACAGCATTATTTAAAATATTTTGGAGGAATTTTACTGTATTCAGTGCAGACTCCTTCTTAACCATAACTACAACTTTCTGGGACCTCTTGTCATATTTATGGTTCATACCAGGAGTGAATATGGTTTGTATTTAACAGTTATGATGAATTGTTTTTATGCATCAGAGCAAAACTTGATATTTTATAGTTGCTTTGAATTTGAACCATGAAATATTCATTACATTTTCACAACAAAAACTTCTTCCAACAAATCACTCACTCAGTTCATTTTGTATACTAATTTCATGTAGGTCCAGAATACAAATTCTGTGCAGAAGAAGGAGCATTACCACAACAGGCAGCTGGTTACCAAACATTTGGAATCATGACTATTTGAAGAAACAATGTGACTTCAATTATTTTTCCTTTGTAGACTGGGGTGGAGTCAATTCTTTGTTTGGGAAACACTGCTCAGACTCCATGAGTTAATGGTATTTTTGTAAGCAGAAAATCAGCACTCCCTCCCTGTGTGTCACTGTCTGTATCTATGGAAAGCTGATATAGCCCCCACAGCAAGTTTTAACTGATGGTATCTGGCCAGCAGGTTGAGGGAGGTGATTCTGACCCTCTACTCTGCCCTCGTGAGAACACACCTGGAGTCCTGCATCCACCTCTGGAGTCCTCATCTCAGGAAAGATGGGGACCATTGAAGGAGGTCCAGAGGAGGGGGACAAAGAGGATCACAGTGCTGGAGCACCTGTCCTGTGAAGAGAGGATGAGAGTTGGGTTTGTTCAGCCTGGGGAAGAGAAGGCCGCAGGAAGACCTCACTGGGGCTTGACAGTACTTAAAGGAAAGTACTCAGAAAAGGAGGGAGAGTGATTTTTAATGTAAGCAGACAAGAGGAACAGTTTTTAAACCAGAAGAGGAGATATTTTAGCTAGGTGTTACGAAGAAATTCCTTGCTCATAGGGTGGTGAGGCACTGGAACAGCTTGTCCAAAGAAAATTGTGGATGCCCCAACATTGGAAGTGTTCAAGACTAGGTTGAAAAGGGCTCTGAACATCCCTGCCCAGGGATTCTGAGTTGGAACTCCATAATCTTTAAAGTCCCTTCCAACACAAGCTATTCTATGAGTCTGTGATATCAGCTTCAGATCTATTTAAAATACATATTTGTTTTACCATACCTGGACATCTCTAGTTTAACTTTTAGGCACTTATTTTTCATAACAAGGTGAATCATCATAGAACATGGTTTTATATGAAAATATGAATAAATGGTTTACATGGTTTTGTACCAACCTCCAAAATCCAGAATTGAACACTTTAATTCTTGACTTAGTCTCAACAATTTTTGGGAACCTGCTGACTTTTCCTGTATCTATCCAGCCCAGGTTAGCAATGCTGGAGTGAGAGGGAATATTGCACGTTCCTGCTTCAGATTTTGAACACTGGTGGGGGACAGCCTAGACAAAGGATCAAGAGAGTCATCCACATTCCCAACAGCTGGCCACCACTTTAGTTTAACCATTGCCTTCAGTGTCTGGAAAGGAAATATAGAAAGTCTATACTAAGTTTGTCATAATTCAATCACCAGACTTTTGTCTTCATTGAGCATGATGATAGTTGAAGTCATAGTGACTGACTGTGTATATTTTTATAGGTAGCAGTGCTTTAGGAATTTTAAAATTTTGGTCAAGGTTCCTCCCCAGAAACTTGTATGGATCAGTGACTGATACATTAAATTGCTGCCATTCCGAGAGAATGAAAAAATTTAAGATTTGTATAAGACAACAGACACAGCTCCTAGATATTATTCTGTCAGAGGACTAGCATTTCATACTAATAAAAAGTCTAAATTTTATTAATAACAAATTTTCTACATTTTAAGTCAGATAGGGAAAGATAAAATCATCTGTTCAAATTCAAAATGAACCCAATTTGTGTTTCCCTTCTGAAGCAAACAAAAAAAGGCTTAGCTTTGTGGGGTTTCACTTAAATTTCAAAGAATTTTCTAAATTAAATCCAGGCAAATATTGTGATGAAAGTAATTTTCATTAACAATCTGAAATTTCTAGAAAATTATTAGAATCAAACCAATCTATTTCAACATTTTCTTCAGACTTTTTCCTGGTATGGTTTGGAAATTCTAAATGGCTAAGTTGTTCCAATCATCTTAAAATATGTACAGTTTTTAAAAATGTTATCATGACTCTAGAAAATATGCTTATGAAAAATTTCTTTGCTATGATAAATAAAATGTAGCTTGAAATGCATTTTTTCTTGTTTTTTAGTTATGTGATATCTCCTTTTAAAATTAATTCAAATGAGGAGTCTGAAAACTTTTTAGCATAGGACTCCAACTTTTCACCAAAGTCCTTATATGCAGACAATTCTGTGGGTATATAATGAATGTAAATAAAGGAAAAAATTAAATTAAATGTAAACCAGAATACATTAATTTAATATCTATGATGCAAATGTTTTAAAATCCAAATTTTTTAGACATTAAAATAACTGTGCAAAAATCTATGTGTTTGATAGATATGCTGAACACAGACCCTGACCAATGTGCCTGTAAGCAAATCCTTAAAAGATCAACATTAGTATCAGATCCAGACAAATAAGTGATTTGAGCCACAAGATGCCAGAGGAGGAGAGAATGGATAATTGCCACTGTGGACTAAAAAGGCAGAGGAAGTGCTAAGAAAAATAAATACAAGTTTGTTAATTAAGCCAATAAAATAAGGGGAAGAGGTTACATAAAAGAAATTAAACTAATCCTGAAGTATAAACACAGAGATAAAAGTGGAAATTCCATCATTAGACAATAGAATATGCAAGAACACAAACCTTAATCTCTGCTGTTTCTTCAGTATAAACAAATCTGCTGGTTGCTAGCATTATTGCTGAAAACAGATCTCATCAAACTGTACACAGAGAATAATTTCATCTTTTGGAGATACAGCTATTATTTCCCTATACCTCTTCGTCCAGAAAACCTAAATTTAAGTCTAGATTGAAAACAGTCAAAGACACAGTTTCTTATTAAGTAGTCAACAACCTGAAGGCACTGCTTTCTCTAAAGGCTTAAATAAAAAAAAAAGTAAATAGCGAAAGGGGTCCAGAAGGCAGGATCTAATGTAATTTAAAACTGGAATTACATCAGCAGTTTCAAACAGATGGCAGAATGTAGAGATAAATGTGTTAGCTCTTTTAGCTTATTTGGTCTCTCCATTGTTTGCATCATTAAAACATGCAATAATTTACAATTTAAAAATATACTGTGTATTAGACGCTGGAAAAATGGACATGCACCTACTGAGTGCAAGGAGGTAAGATTGAATTAATTTGCCATACTTTAATGTATAGTATCTGGGATGCTTTAGGCAAGTCTGCAAATAGGTTTCCTAGGAAATGAGATGAACAAAAATATAATGACCTTGGAATTATAACCCCAAATGTCCCAAGTATTTAGCAACCTAGCTCAGAAGTGGTAATTACATAAAAAATACAAAAGATCCTTAATTGCTTCAGTTATAGTGTATCTAGGCAGGTCAGTTACTGTACACAGCTGCAAAAAATGGTACGTGATTAATAGGAGGTTGCTTATGATAGCACTAACTAGCTAGTGTGCAGTGCAAAACACTCATTTCTTTTCCAATTAAAGGAAAAAAATCTGGTTTTGATTAGGCTCTTCAGAAGGTCTAAGTCTGCAGCAGCAAAATACTCCACTCTCACATTGTTAAATGTTTTAGTCAAGGACTAAGCAGCATATATTCATGAAAAAGAGAAAGGTTTATATAAAACATTGGGGTGAAAATGCTGCAAATATCAAAATAAGACACTTCAGACCATTTTGGTTATTCTAGTTCATTGGCTGTAAAACTACAGAGTAAACCACTTCAAAAAAATAAGACTGATACAGGTGCGTCTCCAGAGCTGGAAGCAGGCATCAACTTTTCCTGTGATTTATTAAACTGCAATTAATCATTCTTTCCACGTAGCTCTAAACTCATTCCACTGAAGTTTGAAGAAGGAAGCATTGAAAAAATCATGTGAAAGAACTTGCAACTCTTCCGCATAGTACTGAGGTTCCAAGTGGTCCAGAAGAAACACTGAACTGTATGGAGAGCTCTCCAGATTTGTGAATGTATCATGGTTCACCTGTCAAGAGGTTAAGAAAAATGCATGGTCCTGATCTTTGGAGCATTGCTTCAGAAACCTGTCCTGCAGATGAGTCAATGGTCCCTGCTCAGATGAGGGTGTACACATACTGGAAGTATGACTTGGTCCACTGGGATTCCAGAGCTTGACTGTGCCTTGGTCATGCTCTTGGCCTGTCCATAGGCTCTAGAGTGCTTTAGGACCGGCTCCATCAATATCTGAGCAGGGAAAGTGACCAGGAATCAGGGGAGGGGATACCAATGGCAGTCATCAGTGAAGATTAAAATCATAGAATTTGTGGGTTTCCTCTTGTCTCTAAGGAGTGGTATGAAACTTAGCACTGATAAGTCAACATTCATTCCTGGGGGGTAACACTCAACACTTCAAGAGGGTGGATACAGAAGTTTGATCAGGCATTTATTAGAGACTCACCTTGCAGATCTCTCCATATCCTGACAAACTTGATTTATGTGTCTGAGGTAATCACAGCTGCTACACAGTGATGATTTTTTTTTAGGCAGCAAAAGCTGAAGATCCAGAAAACGAAACAAGATTATCAAATTCATATTGTTGTGGGAAATGGGCTTTTGAAATTGTCCTTCAAGCCTTGGTCACACCCATAGCTTTCTCTTCTCTTGAGAAAAATGGTTAAAAGCTACTTTTCTGGTTTCTGCTGAGCATAATATGTCTTCACTCCGTGAATTTAAATCCTGACTAATTTATAGTTTTCAGAGAAAGTAACAGACAGATTTAAAAACCCTTAAAACAACTGCATTATTCCCTATCAGAAGAGTAGATTTACAGACAAAACAGAATCCCTTTGTGCTGTGATTTGGCTATTAAATTATTCTGCATATTGAGCATGATCACAAGCTATAGCATTAGATCAAGCACTGTGAAAATAAATCTGTGAAGAAATTTTCAGAAATGAATACAGACCTGCATTCTGCTTTGCTTTTCACTGGTATCATGGAAAGTGATAAAAGGAGATTTGGCATGAAGAGAAGTAAGGCAGCTTCAGGTACTCTCTCCTGGGAGAAATCCTGAATTATCTTACCAGGGAATCCCCCTTGAAGTCTCAATGAAGCCATCTGTGGCAAGCTCCTTCCACCACCCCTAAAAATCACAACTTGCCAAGATCTGTGGCCACTTGGCTCTGGTATAGGTTCGCTTTGTGACCTCATCTTTTTCCTGTGCAAGTCTTAGAGAAGAGAATGAGCTAAACTCTCCAGCAGATTTTGAATTTGGTGCTCTATAATCTCATCTTTGGCATCCCACAAAACAGACAAAAAAGATCATTCAGA
>WEIU01006575.1:310403-324444 GCA_013389925.1 Aegithalos caudatus | reverse complement strand
AAGACTATGACAAATAAAGTACAGCTGCACATCATATTTGTAATAACACAGCTTAATTAGAAAGTGATTAGAAAGCATAATGGTTATCAAATGATGCTTATGCCGGAGATGCATTGCAACTCAGCTGCAAGTGCTATGAGACCCTTTGCTTCCGCACAAAAGCTAGATGAGACTCCTCTGTTACAGGCAAGCTGCCAGTTATTATTTTTTACTGTGGTAAAATGCTCAAAAATTCAACATTGATAACTTCCTTACTGTTCAGTGTAAAAAATTATTCTGCTTTTATATATAGCATTGCATAAATCTGTTTGCTCCAGTCCATGATTAATATTTCCACTTGAGTGCTTTCCAAGTAAGTTTTTTGAAACACTTTCTTCTTTTTACTGGGTCTTTAGGATTATTTGATTGCTGACCTCTTTGGTCCAACACCTGAAAACACTTGCAAACTCATAACTCCTGACTGAGATGAAATATATCCAGTATTGGGTTAGAGTTTTCAAATGTCAGGAGCAAGGTTCATGGCTAGGTAAGTAGTTTACAGGGGTCAACTAACCACACCAAGAAGTAAGCACACAATTTCTAGCTTGATTTATCTACATTTACTTTCCAGAAATAGAAGTCTCATTTCTGCCATTTCCGTTAGTGTTCAGCAGCTCTTTTCTGGCATGACTCTTCTTTTAAGCTCCTTCTTAATAGCATATTGCATCCATCACACTTATATAGATTTTTCAGACTTGTTACACTCTTCTGACCCCTTTCCTAATGACAGGACTAGATAGGATTTTAGTGGCAGTTTCTTCAAGGCAGTACCACCTTCTATTTCTACTTGACAACACTGCTTTTTACAGAGCATGCTCTGGCACTCTTAGACCACACAGTGACCACAGAAGTTCACATTTGCCTGTTTATTCATTTAAATTTGAGTAACCCTCAGAGTCACCACTTTCCAGATTATCCCTTGTGCAAATATGAGGTTACTCTATTTCTCTATGGATCATCTGAGCAGACACAGCCCGGACATTCATATTGTTACAACTATTATAATAACTGGGCAGTCCTTGCTTCTATTATTATCTTCTAATCTGTATCTGCAAAATGGACTTACACCACACTCACATTTTTGTCCAGATGAATACACTGCAACTACTCAAGACAGCCAATGTTGCACTGTTGTGAGTGCCCCCTGATGATTTTGATTACCCATTGCCAGGAACTTGAATGGAAACAGCAGCAGTGATGCAGCCTGTGCTGGTGTTGGGAGAAACAAACTATATTTGCCATAGTCCAGAGGGTCCTTTACAAGACTGCTTGTGTCCATCTATTCTTCTGATGGCTGCTAAGTAGCATTCACACATTTCACACCTAATTTTCTAAGTGGACAAAGGCTCTTGTTCACAAACTGAATAATTTCTTATTTCCCCACTCTTTTAAATTAATTATTTAGTATTTTCCTCCATTAAAATATTCTTTATTGTGTTGTAAAATATTTTTACAACAGTCACATTCAAAAACATATTAGAAAGGATTCCTCAGCAACCAGAGCGAATATATCATGAGTGACTCCTGTATGTTTACAGGAGCTAACCATCAGACAGCAACCTGCAGCAAACAAACAATTCCACATATCATGAACAATATTCATTTATATGTTGCAGATTAATTTTTGTGATTGATTCTCAAACAATAGAACAGGGGTAAGTTTTGTGCAAATGAATAATTGAACCAATAGTGTACTATCTTCAGTATACACTCAGTTTGAAGCAACCACATTCATCTGGAATGAGAGTACTTAATGGAATACACATCACTGCTTCATAGGTCACTCAGCCAAAATTGTCTTCTGCTTGAATTGGCTGGTATGTATTCCACAGAGAAGCAATGCCAGCTACCTTCTGGAGGAATCCCTAGAAAGGTTTTGGAATATCTGAGAATGCACACAAGTTGCAGTGAAAGCAAAATAACCATGAAGTCATTCTTATAGTTAAAATACTGTGTAGTTTTATGGTATTTTTTTTTTTTTTAATTTTCCAAAACATCAAGGAAATTCCAGCTAAAAACTCTCTGTAGACAGCCTGTCTGTGAGAGGGTGGGAGAGATAATGGGAGAGACTTGACTTTCCACTCTCTATTACAATGAAGAGTAAGAACAATATTGTTATATACCCTGGTACCAGAAAGATGCAGAGCAACAAACCCATTGAAGGCTATAAGGTGAGCTTGAGGGAATCACATGGGTATAGCTGGACCCCCCCTATATAGTCCCATCAAGATTTCACACCTTCCTCTCCCGTCCCTGACCATGAATACTAAAACCACTGGGAAAAATATTTGGTGTCAAAAATGGTTAGCCACTAAATACAGCAGAAATGGTTATTCAGTATCATATGTAGAATCAATTGAATCGATACTGTAAACAAACTTGAGAAGTTTGCAGATTTTGTTTGTCTTCACTGTGTAATGTGAACAAAAGCTCGTGCATTGCAAGCAAATCTCTAGGATACTTGCCTACAGCTTCATGCATCAGATAAACAATTGGTTTGGCATTTTCAAAGGAACTTAACTGGTTGCCATGCCTCTTCAGTGTATCTGTATTAAAAATATACTTATCTATATTTATAATGTGTTAAACAGTTTCATATTTCATGTTACATTTAGATCTTTTTTCTGTGATATTGCCAATGTCAAAGAAGGATGGATTTCAGTAAACTGTCTGGTGCTCTTGGATGTAGATAAAATATATGTAACTGAAAATGAAACTTCAGATTTGTTTTGTGAAGACAAGATGCATTTCAGTTTTAAATCTTAGTGTTATAGCAAAAATGGATGATTTTTTTCTCCAGTGTCATAAAAGACCAATTAATAAAGTGGTTAATCTCCTTGCTCAGCTAACAGAGCAAAGAGAGAGGGATCCTTTAGAAACATTGATATGTCAAGAGGAACTTATATATGGAATTTACATTTTAAAAAAGAGACATATTTTACTCTGTAGAAAATCATATTTCACTGCAGAAAATAACAGTTGGTTTCTGTGCAGTTGCCTTGAGACTTGCTTAGTTCTCATTATCTTCAATGGAGATGAATATGTATATCTGAGGAAATATTTTTACCTTCAGAGAAAGAAAGAGGGAGCATTTGGATTTGAGTGTCTACAGAACTCCAACTTTTAGTGCAGCGAAATCTACTGTGACTCTTGAGAGAAGCTGGCTTTTTTCACACTGAATACACAGCCCCAAAAGAGACTTTTGTCTGATGCTTGGCATATGACTGAAATAATGGAATCAAAAGACTTTGTTCTCTAGAATGTTGTCTGGTGGGTGGAAAGGTAGAAGAGAGATGATTTATCCTCAGTTTGTGTTTATCTACAGTTTGGGGTTTTTTAAATGTCCTGAGCTAACAAACTCTTTTCTGGTCACGTGTTAATCCTGCCTCTTTAGAGGGCTGTGATGGGTCTTAAGATTTCCAGTCTGCTAGAGTAAGAAAGATGAAAAAGATAAAAAAGTTATTTCTCAGGAACACCCTCTCAAGTCTTTTCTGTTGATATGACACTCAGCAGAAGATTCCCTGTAGCAAAGCACTGCCTCCTTTACTCCTGTCCACTTTTCCAGTTAAAGCAATATTGCATCTAAGCTCCTGCTTCACTTCTCAGCTAAACCTACACCTGTGTATCAGCAATAAGTATATTAAAAAGAACAGGCAAATGTGTTGACTCTCTTCTCTTCAACATTTCTTTTTCAAACCTCTCTTGATAGTTTTCTCCCAGAAAGAGGGTGAGGAGTGTGTGCAAACACTTGTTCTCTACATCAAGCCTGACTGAACAATTTCTCTGCTATTCTGAGTTTCTGGTGAACTGAAAATTACCAGCTGTACTGAATTGTGATAAACACTGTGTATGTGTGCCTGTGTGTCTGTGTATGGAAGAAAATATATAAACAGAAACTATTATATCTAATGACAGCAAAATAGGTTTCACATTTATGACCCAATCTAGCATTCTAATTCCATAAAATACAAAGGCAGCCTTAATTTCTAACTAAAGCTTATTTCTTCAAGCCCTTACAGAGGCATATATAGAGCATATGTAGAACAAGAATTCTCTAATGCCTTTCCTGGTTGAGACACAGCCAATGAATAGGACAGCAACCACGTAAATGCAATCATCATTGCAAATTTGAAAAAGAAAATGAGATTTCACCAGGGAAGAAGACAGGTATTTTAGAGGTATGCAGCTTCCACTTCATACTTCAGGGTGGCTGATCCACATCCAGATACACTCAAAGCTAATCAATATCAAGCTGATTTGCAATGACAACAGAAATTCATTGAACTGCAGTAACACATTTGCCACCCTTTGATGTCTATAATTTTGGCATTAATGTGGTAACAATCTAAGCTTTCTCTGTGTGTGCCATGTCACTCCCTCCATGGCAAAGTAAACCACAGTAACTCTATAAAAAGTGTGGTCATAACCCAGCTAGATAAATTCTTGCCAAAAATTGATTTCAATAGCTGTCTACAGAGTCTGCCAAAATACTGTCGGCCAGCTCATGCCATGTGTGCCTTTTAGGGTCATGGCTTTAAAAGGACAACAGAATTGCTAAAATCTGTCATTTCAGCTGGAACCCTCTCCATTCCTGGTGAATTACAGTCACATCTATAGGAAGGAAATAGACAAAAAACATCTGCACAGAGCACACCTAGGAGAAAGTAAATAATGCTTTCAGACCCTGAATGGGAACATTTCATGTTGGCAAAATTGGACTACCCAGACTGAAATGCATAGTTGCATCCTGAAAATAACAGTTTTAAAAACACTTTCTGTGAATTGCACTTACCTGAGAACCTGGGAGACAACAACTCTTCCTGGGTATTCAGTTAACTGAAACCCATACCTGATTTTCTCAAAGGACACTGTAAATGTGTCACTTTTCTGAACATCATGGTCTGGCCAATTTGTTCCCTTGACATGACTGCTCTGGCAGAAGGCCTCTTCACAGAAGCTTTACAATCAAATATGGCCCCTCTTTCACCAAAATTTTCAGTTCTGGGCAGGGATATGTGCAAGAACAGCAGACATTGAAAGTCAAAGACATGACTGTAATTTTGTCATGACTATATAACCACTACAGCTGCACAGAAAAGCTCTACACTGTAAGTGCAGCAATGCCACTGCACCTGACAGATGATCTGTGCTATTCAGGCACAGCAGAATTACAGTGAGGCTGTGGGAAATGAGACCCCTCCAATGTTTAGGTGTGGAAGCTGGTGGTTATTATTTTACCCAGCAGAGCTGGCAGGGACACAGATCAACAGCATGCTTACAGCATGCTTGCAGCAGACAGCAGGAGAGACGGCTTGCCACAGAGTCCATTCTGGTGGATCTAAAGGATACAGTCCTTGGGTCCCTTCATGGACTCAGAATCTCAGGATTATGGGCTAGAAGGAGGTCACTGATGAACTAAAAAATTAGACAACCTCTGTTTGCCTTCACTGTAACTGCTGTTTGTTCTGCTCTGAGTATTTGCCATATCCATGCTTTCATGAATATTTTCATGCAATGTCCATGTGTCCAGGATTACCCTTATTCAGATGGCATGAAGAGACAGTGCTCTGATCTGGCAAGATCAGGTAGAAGCACTGGAGACTTGCACTTGTGTCAAATGGATAAAGTGAGATAAACTAAAGAGGATGTAAGATGAAAAAGGAAAAGATAAAAAGAGATCTAGAAGGAGTAGAAAAAAAAGTAATAACAAGAGAATGGGCAGGGAAAAGAAACACCAGAGTAGACAAAGAGGAGCAGCTGTAAAGGAAGTAAAAGCAGATGAAAACACCTTGGGAGTCTGAAATACCCAGCTCCAAAGATCTGGGTTGCAACTGAGCATGAGCTCATTTCACAGTAAACTCCAACAGCAGGAAACTGCATGCCCACGTGCAAGGGGAATGGTGGCGACAGTGAAGTCACACTCGTGAGTGATGGCACTAACTTCACTCACCATCTGGGGGAGATGGGAGATGGCACAGGGCAAGGGAAAGCATCCCCCTTCAGCTTCAACAGAACACTTCCAGGAGAAGAGAAAGTCACTGGTAGAAAACTCTCCTGTTGTCTGTCACCCATGGAGATTGATGAACCTCTCCACAGCTCTGCCCTGGTCTTTTCAGTGAAAGAATCCTGCTAGCTTTCTCATAGTGGCAGAAATAATTAAAAAGAGGATCAAGTTCAGAGAATATAAACACACACCAAAAGTCTGTCCCTTTAATGATATCCCCTCCATACTTCACTGGCAGGCATTCTGCTGATCTAATACCTGTTAATTCTATTTCTAATTAGGGCTATAGCTCACCAGAGGCTGTTTTATACTTAATTTGTTGGGCTTTTATTATATGGCTCAACAGTCAGCCAACCACTGTATGCATCATGTGATCCTGGTTGAGGTCTTTCAGGCATTACTGCACACTGAGGCCCTTGGAGAGAACGTGCCACTACAATTTGTGAGTCACGCGTTCTTGCTCTGCCTAGGTCTTGTCATGTGTGTGCTTGTCAGGATTCATCTCCATCTCGATTACCCCTGGGGCAGAAGTCATAGTTTGTTTCTGCTCACTTGTCTGATTTTTAGCAGATCATATTCCCATCTTCAGAACCTTAAGCAAGTGCCATCTTTGTAGAATTTAAGGTGGTATTCTAAGTAGTCATTTAATTCAACTCAAACCCATCTTCTAATTGACAGGAAATATCCTCAGTTCAACCATTTTCCAAGGTTGATGTAGACTGCTATACAAAGAAAAATAATTAATTTAAAAGCATCTTTCGCTGTTTCCAAAATGAAAACTAATTTTCTTAAGTGTTTTTCTTACAATTCTGTCATTTTTGAAATATTTTTTTAAGAGTTTGAAATTAAGATCTGAGGCAAATTTTAATTGTTTGAAACACATATCTGAGAGACAAATCTTCATTAATTCAATTTTTGCCAGAAAGGATTGCAACCAAATTATGTACCAGTTAAAGAATTAGCTGGGAAATTACAAAGAAAAAAATAAGAGATCACAGTCAAGCAAAGTCCATGGGGCTTTATTGACCAGAATAGAATAGAGGCCAATGAAGAAACATTTTATTAAGCCACTGGAAGTCAGCCCAGGGGACTGACTAAACTTTGCTTTGCCTCTAGATTGTCAGCTGCCAGGTAAACAAGAGTATGACTCCAAATTGGTGAGCAAAGAAGGTCATGAACAGCTGTTAAAGAGTAAACCTCATCCTCCATCTCTGTGGGTGCCAAGAAGGATGACACTTAAAAGTTGTTCAGTCACACACTAAGAGTGATGGTAGCACTTGTTATGTCATGCTGAAACAAAACAACAGTTCCAGGGAACCACTATCCCTTCTTATCTGAATCCACAAAGGGCTTAATAGTCACACAAGCATTCCACACAACTGGGAATTGCAGATCTTTCATGAACAGTATAATGGAATTTCTTGCCTATCTCCAGATTGCAGAAAATAACATCAGAAAATTCCTTCTTTCTCCACTGTCATCTGGTAGGGTTTTACTGGAACAGATGGAGAGAACAAATCAAGATGACATTGGCTGTTCTGGAAAATCTTCAGAAACAGTACATTAAATAAGAAATAATAAGTAAAATAATAAAGAATTTATAAATCTATATAATCTATATATAAAGATAAATAACCAAGTCAGCCCACCGTTAGCTTTAAAGACGCAACCTAGCTCCAGCCATCTCAAAAGAGCCATTTGTCTGGATCTGGTTTTGTCTACAGAAGCATGGTCAGTGAGATAATCTTCTGAGATATTTCAGTGGGAAAACTACAGGAATCAGAGTTTTTGGAGTGGGAAGTTCATGACAAAGTGAAACAAGGGAGCTGGGCTTCTACCCACTGAGTGTGTAGCTGTAGAAGTCACAGCTGGCATTTCAGAAGTACGGTCAAGTTACCCTCCATCAGCCATGGAAGATTACCTGCTCCAGGAACAAATTATCTAGGCACAAGGCAATGTGTTATTTCTTTTCTACCCTGAAAAAGAGATGAAACAGCATATATCAGCTGAAACTGTTCTTCTTTTCCACCCCATGGCAGAACACAAAGCCCAGCAAAACAACCCAAACTTTACCAGCAAAACGTCACAGAACTGAAGAAGCCTCAAGCTGTGAGGAGACTTTTATTGGAGATTTGATAAAACTGTATTTTTCTTAACATACCATGGCAGGTCTGGGTAGATCTCTAGAAGGGAGGACCTTGCATGGAAGAATAAAATAGAGAGGAGAGATTTGCACAATGGTATGAAATTATATGCACAATGCATATTGAAATTATGCATTTTGGTGTTACTTTGTGCTAGGCAGGCATAATAAATATCTCTGAAAGACAATGAACACAGAATTGTAGAACCATAAAATGGCCTGGGTTAGAATGGACATTAAATGTCATCTAGTTTCAAGGCTTCTGCCATGGGCAGGGACAACTTCCACTAAACCAGGTTTCTCAGAGCTCCATCTAACCTGGACTTGAACACTTCCAGGCATGGGGCATTCACAACTTCTCTGGGCAACCTGTTCCAGTGTATCACCACCCTCACAGCAGCAAACTTCTTACTAAGATACAATCTAAATCTACTCTCTTTCAGCTTGAAACCATTCCCCCTTGTCCTATCACTACACGCTCATGTAAAGGTCCTTCTCCATCCTTCTTGTAGGCTCCCTTCAGGTACTGGAAGGCTGAAATTAGGTTGCCTCGAAGCATATGCATGATGGTCATGTCCATTGGGAGTCTTCAGACATAACAACTTGGAGTCTTGATCCAAGAAGTAAGTCTCTAGTCCAGGGACTGCTGGAGATAGGAAGGAATGATGTAATAAGGGGGTCACTCCAGAAACAGCCAGTTCCTTAGTTGTTCTGCAGGGATCTGCTGCTGGCTCATCAGAGAAAAAGTGCTAGGCTGGAGAGAACTTCTCCACGCACATAGCAGTTCTTCTGCACTCTACTCACCTGTCACTGGTACTTTTTCTTGCTTTCAGCCCCCATATCCATGCAGTGCTTCCATCCCTGGACTCCTTAAGAAGGATTGCAAGCATCAAGGGACATTACTGCTGATGCGATCATCAATGACTGCTGCTGGAAATCCATGCAGAAATTTGTGCTGTGCACAGGGAAGCAGACAGCAACAACACCCAGCTCTCCTTCCCTCTCTCCCTTCCTCCACCTGTAATTGAAATTCAAGGACTGTAAGTTCCACTATCTCCTGTCAGGATAGTTCCAGTCCTTGGGGAAGGGGTTAGCAATAGCATGACATGCCTTAGTATGTGTAAAAACCAGTATATGCAGGTAAACATCTGATTTTAGCCAGGATTTTTTGGATGTGCATGAATGAGGGATAAGAGCAAATCCACGTGCACAGGCTGACCAAAATAATAATGTTTTGCTTGATCTAATTTTGAGGCTAATTTTCCTCACAGAAGGGACAGAGAATAAGTCAGATTGTGGAAACACCTTAATCCTTTTAAGATAAGCCACAGCCTTGCACCTTTGAGGAATGAGGCTTTCTGTAGTCCCAAGCATTTTGTAGTGACTTTTATATGCAAATCATCAAGTAAGGGTCAGGCCAAGTCTGACAGCAGTAGCCAGTCAGACACATTCTCATGATGAGCATGCAAGCCCACAGTGACAGGGCAGGTCCCATGTCAAGCTAGGAGCAGGGGTCATGGCCAGGCGTGACTGAAACGTAGCTGGAGCTGGAGCAGAACTCAGCAGAGACAGAGCTGCAGTGGAGGCCCTGAGCAGAACATGTGAGTGGAGGCCCTATGGGAGTTTAATGAGAGCAGCTAAGGCTCATTAGTGCACTCAGGACCCTGACATAATTTTTCTAGGACATATGCAACAGGAGAGGAAAAAGCACCAAGGAACTTTGGCCTGCGCCAAGAGTTACCCAGCAAAATAAGAAGCCCCAGCTGTTCCAGTGTGGTCCATGCCACAGGAGTGTCAGACAGACTGAGATGTTCCCTGTCTCATTGTTTTGCCCCAGAACATTTGAAAAACAAGCAAATAATGGTTAGCACCAATCTGTAGTGACCACGCCCAAGAGGAGAATTAGCCACCCAAGTGATATTTGCTTCCTTCACACCCAGAAAAGGAAGCAACAAACCAACTTTTAAGGGAGGTTAGGAGAAATATTAAAGGCTTTGAGTTGCAATTTTTTAAAAAATCATGATAAAATTTAACACAAAGTACTATATTTTTAGTGTTTTCATAATACATGGTTTATATGCAAGACTACAGAGACCTACCTTGGATTTGTCAGCTTTTGCTGACAAATTCACTCATAGGATTCTGATCATTACTTTTTTTTCAACTGAATTTCTTCACAAGAAAACAAGTAGGAGGGTGAGCCCATGAACTAATGCAGCCTAATTTTGAACTGCTTTTGTGCTTGTAATAACAGAGTTTTAAACTTTCTTTATACCTTTATTATTGACCAGGGACTGAGTCTATACAGGAGCAAAAACCTTGCTGCAGAGCAACATCCCGTGTTACCTGCAGGAAATGTTTCCTGTGGCTGGTCAATTGTAACAATTCCTTTCCAAGAGTTTCTCTGGCAGATAACCTAGGCAGCTATTTATTCCTCCATAAAGATTAATACCCTTTCCTACTCTGTGCCTAATTTCAGGAAGCTTCTAGGAACAGAGTATGCTGAAGATCTCTGACTGTCTACAAGATTTCATGCAAACTAACCAGCAGACAAAAGATGGATGGATGGATGGATGGATGGATGGATTGCATAAGTGCCATTTCATAGGAAAGAAAGTTAAAAGGAAAAAATACCTATTACATGATAATAATCACTCTAAGTTTTACATACTGGTTGTAAAACCTTTATTGGAAAAACAGAACACCAGGAGGTTTTGGGGGATATTTAAAAGTACTGAGTTAGACAGTAATAGCTTATATTTTTTTGAAATACGTGGATCAAACTGTCTATATTGAATAGCTTATGCTTCATCTGTAAGGCAGAAGAGCATTACAAATGTTTTGAACCTTGCACAAGATCAGAGTGAGAGTCCATTGCAGGGTTGACAACACTGCCTGAATCTCAATACCTAAAACTACTAGAAGATAAATATTATAACTTTATTCAATTGCTCTTTCAGTAACAGAGCAAGGAGAGAGATAATAACAGGACTATCAATTCATCACATTTGTCAAAACAGAAGAGCAGACAGCTACTTTTTGAAATCTTCACGTATCAGGGAAGATACAAGTAATTATTTTACTTTGTATATGTGGTATTTGCCAAAAAAAGAATAATGTGAAAGATCATAATCTTTGGATGTTTCCTCAGGTTTCACCTCCAAACTCTACTACTTTTCTCTTTCCTTACTCCCAGAACATATCATAGAAAATATGGCTGGAAGTGGTCTGAAAAATCAGCTTAGTTCGTCCTTTTAACACAAATCTGAGAAATACTTGCCTAAAACAACAGCAACTATCTCTCTTAATGATGGAGATTTACAGCTTTCTCAGGCCATATAATTCAGTGCTAGGGTACCCTTTCATACTTTACCCCTTGATTTGGCCATGAATCTCCTTTACTGCAGTTTAGATCCATTCTCTTTCGTCTTATGCATTGTGAATGCTCTGACAACAAGCTACTACATCCCAGCGAGCGCTTGCATACCTAAGGAATATTTCTCCTGCCTTCCTTTGGAGTTCTCTTTTTCAGACTAAATAAACCTAATTCTGCCTTTTTTTTTTTTTTCCTTGCTGATCACAGTTTCCAGTTATTCTTTTTAATCTCTGCAGAGTACATCCATTTGGATCACATATTTTCTGAAGTATGGTATCCAAAATTGTATGGAACAATCCAGCTGAGACTTCCATTTATCCACATTTTGACATCTCCAGATGTTTTCTTTTGGCTTGATTTAGTCTTGTGCAAGCTCTGTCAGTGTATAAGGACATGAATATTTGGAAAAGCAGTAAGACATCAAATTAAAAACTGAAGGGTTAAAACATATAGTACAGGAATTTGAGAGACCCAAACTGTGAGAAGTGAATAGAATTACAGTGCTAGAAGGTGTTATTATTAGGAATAACCAGAAGTTAATAAAGGAAATATACAACATTATTTCTGCCTGATTGGTGCCCTATATGACTGTAAGCATTATAGATGGCCATAAGAACCTTTAGAATTCAAAGTACTCACCAGGAACCTCCCTCCTTGTAACCTCAGATGCTGTTCCTTAGAGAAGGCCATCTCCAGTGTGATAATACTTCCAAATTTTCTTCAAGTGGAAGTCCTTCAGTGAATTCCTTAAATTTGTTCCTCATGCTATGCAAGCCATCTCAGTGTGACCTTTCCAGGAGCAGAACAATTGTGAAAGCCCCATATACTAATTTCATATAGATATGACATAGTAAAGAGACTCTCTGCAAATAAGAGGACGAAGACTGTATACCTTGATTGCTGTTTTCCAAATGTAATGTCAGCGAGTCTCTGAAAATTTGTGGGAAATTGTTTTTTCTTGACAAGACTGTCATTGATTCTCCTTCAATAAGAGTCAGGGATGATCTAGGTGGAATGTGTTCCACAGTACAGCCCTGACTCCTGAAACTCTAGTTATTTACATTGCTCTTCAATCTCACTGAAAGTTGCTGCTCATGAAGAATTGCAGACAGGATTATGACCAGCCACACAAAGCAGAGCTAAAAATAGAGGGGTTTCTGTTAGCAAGGAAATTTTAGAAGGCACATAAAGCCATATCAGTGCATTTGTGAATGGCCTGGTTTTCAAAATAATCTCAATATAATCACCACTGGATACATACTAATCTTATTCCAACACAAAATCTATGTTTGCAGGCCCCTTTCTATAGGCTCTGGGCAGCTTGTGTGATTCATAGGTCTGTGATAATTTCATGCTACTCTGATAGCTTCATGAGAGTGCTCCTGCTACCGTCCCTGGAGGCCGACTCCAGGATTTGCAGGACCTTCTGTGATGGGGAACCTTGCAGCTTTCAGAGCCTCCTTCCTCCAAGAGCCTTCAGACTTACAGTCTGAATTTGGCAATATGCCTCTTGGATCTCCCTTTAGTCTGAGTAATGAGTGACCTCCTTTACCAGGAATCCAGCAACTCAGACAGGAATTCTATGGGACACCTGTGTTACAAAACAATGAAAAATACTTGTAAAATACTCACCACTAAATATTAATTGATCAAACCGTATTTAATTGAAAAACTTCAGCCTTACTTTGAAAGAGGTACATTTGTCCTCAAAAGAGGCAACACATACGGATACATATATAGTTGCTTTTCAGAGGTTGTCTTTCCCCAGGAGCCAGGTGTCCTCTTTGCCTCATTACAGTGATGGAGGGGCACTGGGAAGTGAGAATGATTCATAATTCCATTCTGCTAACAGCACAGTGGCTCTAATTTGCTCAGTTTTCAAACATTGAAGGAAACATAGATGTAATGAAAGTACTTATGACTACTTTGAACTTTGTCTCTATAAAATCCACTGCTGTTCGAAGTAGGGTAGTTCCATGTATGCTCCATGGTGGTTTTGAGCAAAGATAAAAACTATTGAACTTCCAGTGTCTAGTGTGTCATGTCTTCCAGTCTGTTCTAAAATCTCTTTTCATAGCACCAGACTCTTTTCCCCAGCCAAGGATTAAAACCATTAAACATACCTATGCTAGATATAAACCAGCCTTTGGTGAGCTACAGACCTGATTAGAAATAGAATTAACAGGTATTAGATCAGCAGAATGCCTGCCAGTGAAGTATGGAGGGGATATCATTAAAGGGACAGACTTTTGGTGTGTGTTTATATTCTCTGAACTTGATCCTCTTTTTAATTATTTCTGCCACTATGAGAAAGCTAGCAGGGTTCTTCACTGATAAGACCAGGACAGAGCTGCAGAGAGGTTCATCAGTCTTCACAGATGGCAGACAGACAACAGGGGAATTTTCTACCAGTGACTTTCTCTTCTCCTGGAAGTGTTCTGCTGAAGCTGTTTGCAACCCCTTGCCCTGTGCCGCCCCC
>WEIU01006575.1:270348-309201 GCA_013389925.1 Aegithalos caudatus | reverse complement strand
AGTTCTGCAAACAGTTCTGCAAAATGCCTTAGGCTGTTAGGTTCTTTGTAACCCAACATTTTACTGAAAATTATAATCCCATCCATTGTTCCCATATTTCTACCAGAAAACATCAGTAGCCTCCAGAACCTAGCTGACACCAGATGGGTTCTTGAATAGCTCAATACTCAATGGAAAGTGGTAGAAAGCAGCAGCTATTGTCAAAAGGTGATTGCAGTGTTCTGATAGATATCTAACAATTCAGTGCTCAGCAATCTGTAACAAATATAGCTTAGACTGCCTATCAGTAAAGAAATTGAGGCCAGACAGACAAAATTTTAAACATTTCTTAACCAATGTCACCTACTAAGAGAGAAGAAGTGATCACAGACTCACCCCTCTCTTCTTCATATATTGTTGCCAAGAAAACACAAACCAATCCAAAAAGTCCAGCAGGTAACATGGTATGGATTCATTTTCATCCACACTACTGCTCTCATTTCAGAAGACAAAGTGCTTGGTTGAGGTCCAAGATCCATGCCAAAAGTGATCTCCCTTCACAAGGGAGACAGTGTCATACAGTGTTCATTTCAGTTCATTTCTTTGTTTCAATATCCTGTGGTACAATCCTTGACCCAGTGAAGTCATTACAACCTTTGCCAAGGATTTTAATCTTGCCCTATATTAAGTATCTACTTATAACTAAGGGATGCTCTCTTGTGCAAGGACAGAGCGTTCCCAAAGTGCCATCTAATGCTGAAATAATTCCCCAAGGAACTGGGAATCATCACAAATCTCATTACCTTCTTGTACAGGGCACTTCGAATTTGCTCTCAGTAACATGAATAGCAACACTTATTTTAAAACAAAACACATTTGAACATAATGAACATTAAAAACAAAAGTTGAGGCTGTGAAACTTTAGTAAAGACAATGGTAATACCGGATAGTGCTGCAGCAAAATTCTTAATTAAAAATAGAAAAAAATGAAATAAAGTACACTGCTCCTATGGTTAAAAGGCCAAACCCTCATTTTGGAAGGGCTTTTCATCTTAAACAAGCTACATGGAGCAGTGACTTCACAGTTGACAAAGACTTTGAAACAGCAAAACCCTGCTGCATGTGATGAGATGCAGGACAAATTGGTGATGCAAAAATAGAAGGATAAATATAACTAAATGTGCCACACAGAACACAGAAAGCTGAGGCAGGTGTTGTCATAGCTGTCAACTTTCAGGTTCCTTCTTTCTTCAATTTTTTTTTCAATTCATATCTTGATTCTTCCATAAAATCCTTCTGGAAAAGGACCAGATATGAGACTTTTGGATTTAAATCCATAATTACAAGTGTTTTTAAAAGACATCTAAAACTGTTGTATATCTGCTAAAAAAAACCCTGCAACCAAATAATCTTGATTTTCTTTTCAAACCTTTGTATCTGAGAAATTAGGGAAGACAAGTGTTTCCAGAGGAAAAAATAATAGTTTTAAAATATTAACGCCTCAGACAAAATACATAAAAATACAATTAAATATTTTATAAAAATTGAAGTATTTCTTGCTAAACAACTAACCTAGAAGAAATTGTAGCATGAAAATACTGAGTTTGCACTTCTTAATGAAGCCTCAGAGGCAAAAGTATCCCAAGTTGTGTCACTTCTGTGACATGGTCCGAAATGAGAAAATCCCCACCACTGTGAGACTGTTACAAAAATAGCCAGCGCTGGCAAGGGAGCATCAACTGACTTCAGTAAAGGAGGGAAATACTGGCAAGCTCAAGCCTTGACCTCTAGCAGTGATATTCTTGTTTCAAGACTTGGAGGTATACACACATATCCACCTATTTCTGTCGGAGTCTACCCTCGCTGCAATCTACCTCTGGGCAGAGAGCCAGTGCAAAATCTCTCCAGCACAGAAGCCCCACTTGAGCCATGGGTTTAACAGGAACATAATGAAGGGAGTGGCTGAAAATAACCTGCCCTTACAAGGCAATCACATTTCTGGATTCCCAGGCCATAGGGAAAAAGCATCTGTAAACAGCAGGGTCTCTGGGTCCTGCCTTTCCCATCACCTTCTTCTCCTTGGAAAAGGAAACCTTGAGAAACTTCTGTGAAAGCAGCAGTCCCAATGTGGGAAAGAAAACTTTTATTGGCTTTGTTCTCCCTTGAACTGCCCCTCTATGGCTATGCCAACTGTAGGCGAGCAGTGGAGCGCACTGTTTCCCAGTTCTGTACAGAGTGAGAGCAGGGGAATGTGTGCTCCAGGAGCCTCTTTGCAGACGGTGAGTTTTTTCTTTGTGCCTTCGTCTTTCCGCTAGCTCGTAATCTGCCCCCTAGCTTCCCTGGGGCCAAGGGGAAGAGGATGATCTTTATATAGCTGTCCTCAGGGACTGGGTGAATCACAGAGTAACATCTAATCCCTCTTGCACTCCGCAACTGTATAACATCCCAGCTGAATATCAAGCCAGGGAAAATAAGTTGCAGTTTTTACATACAAAAAATCAAGGAGAGATATCACAAACACAGTTAGAGGAGTTATCAGTTTCCAACATAAAACTCAAGGTGAAAAAGTAAAGGGAAAACAATCAGAGACCAGGGAGTGTGCAGAAAGGCCAAGATGCCTTGTTCTTTGTCTTGGCACTTAATTTTTCATAAGTTTTTGAAAAATAATATTCAATAGTCATTGGGTGAANAAGCCTGGCCACCATGTTTGGTATCTGAGCTGTATCATGTACTGTTTGTCATTTCATGCCACTTAGAACAAATCCCAGCTGGCTGGAATCCTAGTCCTGTGGACTGTGAGTCATGGATATTAAATGACCATCATGTGAGCTCCTGCATGCTGCTGTGTTTAGTGTGTGGCACTGTAAAGTTGTACAGTATCTTATCACAGAAGATCATCAGCGTGCATACACAATCTGAGCAGGAGCACTTTCATAACAACACAAATTATTTGTTTTAGCAAGAGGCAAGAAAGGGGTACAGATGCATGAAGCTGAAGCAAAGTTACAGGATTTATGTGATTTTTGGAAGACCAGTAAGACACAGAAAACCAGTTGCTGGTTCTGTACCAGCAGATCTGGGGCAAGAGTGGAAAAAGTATTGTCCATAGTGGAAGTGTTTGCAAAAACCCTTAAATCTGCTCAAGGAAACCCTGTAGCAGTCTTTTTAATGCATAATTATAATCCAATCCAGTCTCACCCAGGGTATCCAGCATCCTACCCAGGATAAGGATATGAAGAGAAGAGTTTAAGTATTTGTCTCATAGGAACCAGAACAAATTTTAGGATTGACTAAAATACCAGACCAAATTTAGAATTTTAAAACAAGCAACGAGATCTTTTTCACTGATGTGATATGGACAATCCTTGAAGTGAATGGTTTTAGTCTAGCAGAAGCCCAAATTAGAAGATTTACTCAGCAATCCCTTTCATGTTAATGACATGCAGGAAATCTGTACTACAAATCAGATTGGAAAAAAACTTAGTGCTAGGGGAAAACATTATTTTCAAAGAATAACATTTCATACCTGGATTAGGTAGGTTTATTCCATCCTAATTATGAGCTGGGTAATTTCCTCCCATCCATGGTAAAATGCAAATCCATTTTAGACAACATAGAGGAAAACCCTGTGAGAGATGGATGTGAAAGCCCATTTCCATCTTCGTTAGCATGGGTGAGTCATTCAGGCTAGAAACTGTTGTTGTCCAGTCCAAAGTGTTATCCAGTTGCCTTCTGCAGGTTACTATGAGATCACATACTGTTTTCAAAGGTTCTTAGGAGTCTATAATGTTTCAGCTTTCAGCCACGGCTCCAACAAAACTACTTCTCTTGCTGCTGGTTCCAGCTTAGATCTGTTTTTCTGTCTTTGCATGCATTTTTCTTCCTGGTAGCAGCCACCAGCTTCTTCCCACTATCCCAGCAGTTTCCCCTACCTTTGATTATGTTTCTACCACGTCATAGCAGTGTAGTTAGCTCTCCTTAGGTCAGCAAAGCCAGGCATTCATAGCTTGCACTTTCTAACACTTTTCAAGCACCGAGTCTTTCAAAATGTTTTATATTTCTTGAATTAAGAATCAAAAACTTTGCATTTGAAGTCTGTTCACGGGCCAAAAGAGACAGTTAAAACTCACTACTGATTTTTTTTGTACAGAAGCCAATGGTTTTAGAGAAATAAATCTGACTTGAATCAAATGAAGAAAATTTATTCACATTGATCCAGACAATCAAAATCACCATTATTAAGACATCAGCAAGTTATATGAGAGGAAGATTAAAACTGTTAATGCACTGAACTCAAGTTACTGTGACTGTCAGAGAGAAGTCAAACACTATGTTGGGTAGTGTTAATAAAAAGGGCATGTTAAATATACAACTATGTCACTACAGCTAACTCAAATCTTCCCTGATTTTTTATTCCTTTATTAATATAGGGGCAAATTTTAAAAATGCTGTTGAATTTTAAAGAGTTTAAGAGAAAATATCTTCAAATATGGAGAAGCTTTCATGAAAAGAAAAGACCAAGAGGAAGCAGGATTATTCATGGACATATGAATGGATATCAAATAAAAGAGAAATCAGTCTTACCAACCTACTGGGAAGACCAGGAAGTAATGAAATAAAACATTAACAAGGAAAAAAGCAGATTAAAAATTAGAGAAATTTTCATAACTATGTGAAGGCAAAATAAACCCAGATGTAAATGCAGAAACAAGGTGCCAGGAAAAGCTATGAAATTAACTTCACAGGGGATATTGAAGATATTGGTCTGTGGGGAGTCACTTCAGCATAATGAAATCAGAGCTTTCAAGATGCAAAGACATGAGCTGGGGAATCCACTCACTAACTTCTAACGCAAATCATCAGAAATAGCTTTGGTGAGCTAAACATTGTGTTGTCACAAGTTGTCCCCATTTATTACAACCCAGTTTTCTTGAAATACATAGAACAGACAAGTATGTTGACAATGGCCTCATAACCTGAATGTGACATCCAAGCCAGACATGGGTATCTGACTAAGAGTCACTGTTATTTTTCCAGATCAAATCCTTTTTTTTCTTTTTTATTTTTTTTTTTTTTGTAATTTAACCCGCTTTAGTGAAATGATTTCATAACTGTTACTTGAAAGCATACTGAGATAAATTCTCAAGGAATTTTAATGAATAGATACACTTTGCTTTGTTTCTAGCAAAGATTAATGCTTTTGCATAAGGGTTGGAAAGCAGTTTTACAGTCAGAGGAAAACAGAAGTCACCGCTGCTCCCTCAAAGACAGCACAGGCCTGTCAGTTGATTCTGGTGTTGGGAAATAGAAATATTTTCTTCTTTTCTTTATACAACTGTGATAACAATCTGTAAGCCAATGTACAACTAAAGTGTCTCCAGGAATTACACTGTTTGCAAGAAATGCATTTTAAACTTATTATAATAGTGTACTCAAGAGCTTGAAATTTCCATGCCCACAGGGCAATATAGCACTACATTTGTGATTTGATGTCACAAGCATGTAGACTTCAGTTTTACAAATACTCTTCAAGCAAACATTTAATTTTTCTCTCCAGGGAAAACATTAAACCCTACCTCAGAAGGAAGGGTTTGTACAGAAGGAAGGAAATTTGATTTGAGATGGCCATGTTTTGGCTTACAGTCACCAAAATCAAATCCGCTCCCCATATGTATTCCAGCTTTAGCTTCATAGCCCTGCTGCTCTGAACCTAAATAATAAACCTAGAACATATTTTACCCTTTATACTCTATTCCCATTTGCAACATTCCAGAGAGTTTTTCTTATTTTCCAGAATTCTTGAGGTCCATGATTACTTACGGTTTCTAAGGAAATAAGGTTTAAATGATCACAATCTGCCCACTCATACATTTCTCTTTCCTTCTCTCTTTTGAAAAAAACAGAGTATTTTTATTCACATTTGACTGGATGATGAAGATAGCAAAGATAAAACACTTCTTTGGGTAAAGGAAAAAGAACCAAGCTGGTTCTGCCAAAGGGATCCAGCCATTGTATGGTCAGAGATGGCAGCAAGGTGGCCAATCAGCATGTGTGTATTGACAGGGCAACCAGCACCTTGCTTGGTTTTGCCCTTGTCACACCATGTGCTGCCATTCACCCATCTGATTAGGCAAAATTCTCTTCACAAAGCTGGGACATCAGAAATGATCCACTAAAAACCTGCTTCTCTTTTCAGAGAGTCGTGTGGATCCCAGGCTCCGGAAGGACGCTGCTGTGCAAGATAAAACAGATCCCAGCACTGCCAGAGTTACATAAGTGATGAGTGCTCAGGATTGCCAAAACAGAGGCAGATATCCATAATTATCTAATTTCTAGCATTACTGAGGTCTTGCACCGAATACCCACCCAGAGCACATGCAGGGGCATGGCATCAGATCTCTGTTTCTCTGCCGGAATTCATCCTGATGTGCTCAGTAAGGCGCTGCTCAGCCTGGACTGCAAGATAAAGCTCATCAAAAGAATCAATGCATACACAGAATTTATTTGTACCTCATTCTGATCAGCCTCAGGTTGTGCTGGGGGAGACTTAGGCTGGATATTAGGAAAAATTTATTCACTGAGAGGATGGAATAGACTGCCCATGGAAGTGGTGGAATCACGGTACCTGTAAGTGTTAAGAAATTCTGTGTATATGGCTCTAAGATACATGATTTGGTTGTGGGCCTGGCAGCGTTAGATTACTGCTTGGCCTTTTGCAACCTAAACAATTCTAGGATTGTGTGATTCTGTAGGATCTAGAAAGATTGAAATCAGTTGAGCAAACATGAACAGAGAGCATTTACGGAACAAAATTCCAAAAGGCTTAAAGGTGCTATCTAGCAAATTGCCTAATTAAAACAACACGGTATTTATGTTGGCATTTGCCCCGTTAGGCTACAAACCCCTGAAATTCTCACGTTTCACACACACAACACTGAAACAGTATCTGCAGTGTAGATACCTACACGTGAGCCCTTCAAATTCAGAGGAGGAGAGTGGGCACTTAGAGGACAAGAGCTGCCTAAGCAGTTTCAGCCGTCTGCCGTGTGATGGGATCAACTCCTTTCTGGGAAACTGGCAGCACATTAACACCACGCAGTGAGTCTGGAGCTGGCTCTGGTATCCAGAGTGTAGGCACAGCCTTGGTCACAGGGCTGAGAGGAGAGGGGGAGCTGAGACTGGCAGCTGCATTACTGGGAGCTGAAGTGGGAAAGGCTAAAGGTGAGGGTCAAATTGCTGCGGGAGCAAGTGTCACGGTATCTGGTTTCAACCAAGCAAACTGCCTACCTGCACTTAACTCCCTTACACATCCAGCATGTTTGTTAACATACAGATTTCTATCCACTTCACATACAAATGTGCCTAAAAGTCACCAAAGTCAAAAGATGGGAGTTAAATTTTTCAGTCAGGAGAACCCTGCAGAATGCTTAATGGAGAGTGATTTGCAGTTCCAAAGGAATAGTATCTAATTTAATCAAGAAGAATGGCCAAGAGATAATCTAGAGTAGGCTTTGTGGTGAAATAAACAGTTTAACAAGAATGTCTTCGAGAATCTTGCTCTAAAAATTATTATGTTTCACTAAGGTAGAGACCATATGAAGGCCTGAATGGGATAACCCTTTCAGTGGAAGCAAGTTAACTTCAGCAAGTTAAATGGGCAGGGTTAATATACTGGGTCTGGCTGAGCTGGAGTTCATTTTCCCACAGCAGCACTCACTCACTGCCCTGTGCTGGTGGCTGGAAGGTGTTGATAACTCAACAGACCTGTGCTTTGGGTCCTGATGAGCAGGGCTGGCACAGCAACAGCGCTCTGCAACCTCCCCCCTCCATCAGAAGGCTGGTCCTGGGAGGGGACACAGCCAGGCCAGCTGACCCAAATTAACCAAACGGATATTCCACATCACATGGCATCAGCTCAGATATAAAAGCTAAGTGAAAAAGAAGCAAGGGGAAGCATTCCTTATTTACCATGTTTGCTTTATGGAGCAACCACTCCAAATGCTGAAGCCTTGCTTTTCAGGAGGTGGCCAGATATCATTTGCTGATGAAAAAGAGAGGATGAAACTTTTTTTTTTCTCTTTGATTGTGTGCACCCTAACTTCCACTTTTGCTTTGGTAAACTGCCTTATCTCAACCTGTGAGTCGTTTTCTATTTTATTTTCTGTCCCCTGTGCAGCCGAGAAAGGGGAGTGATAGAGTGATTTGGTGGGCACCTGGCATCCAGATAAGGTCAATCCACCACAGGGAAGAAAGACTGGTAAAAAGCAACCTTTCTGATGTAATTTTTAGGGGATTAAGCCTGCGTTTTATTCCCTGTGTATTTTAAAATCTATTGTAAGATAATTATGTACATTGCATATATAAATGTATGAGTCATGTAACCCTAACATACTTGACATTAGTGAGTTATGATTTTATATGGATATCACCAGTACATTCCTGACCAACAAATGTGGCAAATCCCTAAGCAGGGCCCCAAGGCACCTTGCCATGTAAAATCACTGCCCAACACACCTTCAAAAGTAGCCAAAGAGCAGCAGAGTGGATCACACAAGGAGCTATTAGGTAGGTAACACTCAAAACAGATGAAAGTGTCTTCTACTGTCTGGTGATAAGCAGAAAAGCACTCTGACATGCAATAAGATGTCAGTGAGGCCCAGAAGGTCAACCAATTGTCAGAGCATCCTTTCTTCCTCTGTGCAGATGCCTGGGAGAAAGATACCCTGACAAGCTGACAAGCCAATCAGAGACTGTGCAGAGAAGGATATTTACAAATGTCCCACCTTTGTGGTCCTGAGGAAATTGAGAGAAAAGGTATCCCAAGGGGTTCAGCTTAACAATGATGCCTCAGTTACCAGGTGAGAGATGGTGGTGACAGGAGGGAAGCCTGAACAGCCAAAGTAAACACACCAGTTTTGTTCTGAGAAGCTTTGGCCAGAAAAAAATGGATTGTCCCTAGAGAAAGCTGTTGATGTATAAACAGAATCCAGCCATCAGTCTCATCATGAGCTTAAGTGCAAAGGCAGAAAAGGAGACTGAACTGAGAGATGTATCTGGCACACACCATTTACCCCTGAGGCCAACCCAGATAAATGAAAGGTACTCCAGACTGAGACACTCAGCTGAATTTCAATTCACATATCAACATCAGTGAAAGAAGATCAAATGCACAGACGGTGGGAGAGTTTCTGTGGCAGAATTGGATTCCAGCAGGGATGTAAACAACCAGGACTGAGGGGAAAGGAGGTTGACTGCCACAGAGTAGTACCATTACATCTGCCTTGTATGTGTTCTGGAAAAGGTGATTCCAGGGTGGTTTATGGCTTTTTTCATCTGTCTAGAAATGTCTATGGGTTGCTGTGCACAGGTGCTGGCAACAGGGTCTGCAGAGAAGCCTCTGTGAGGAGCAGCCTGGCTGCTTCAAGTCAGACACAGCCCATTCCAGATGGCTCCAATGGCCCCACCACAGGGCATGACTGAGCCCAGAAGCCAAGATAGTGACATCTTGGGGAAAAAGGGGTCCATTCCAACATGAACCATTTTGTGATTTCATTATTCTAATGCCAGGGTCCAACTTTGGAAGATGAACATAGTATCAGTCATGAATCATAATAGTTTTAGACAAGCTGAAGTGTGAATCATGGTGGTGGCCACAACAGTTCCCATGCATCAGGTGAGAGAAGTGGTGCTGAGTAACCCAGCCAAGTAGGGAATGCATTTGAAGGCCATTTGTGCCCATCTCTGTATCTAAGTTGTCTTCAGACTGCAGTACAGAGGAGGTAACCCCAACTGAGTTACTAGAAAATTGCTAGAAACAAAGCTAGACACAGAGCTCTCTGAAGAACTTTTTTTTTTTTTTTTGTCAATTTTATGTAGTCTCAGAGCCAAATTTTGTACTTACATATCCTTACCTGCATTTTATTAAAATTCCCTTTTGTATTCAATGCAGATATTAATGTTTGGGGAATACACGAAGCTTAGGATGCTTCTTAGGTGACATGAGTGCCTTCTTACATCTAAATGCATATACATTTTAGAGAAAATTTCAAACGAAACTGCAAAAAAATGTTTCTAAGGCATAGAGAAACTTTCAGCATTTTCATGTATTTACTGCACCCCCATGAGAAGCAGGGCTTTAAAACACACTAACCCATGGGAGAATGTAACACAGCTGTGACACTTCTGTACAGAGGTAGGCACCAAGTACAGCTGGCCTGCCAGTAAAATCCCAGTTTATGAGTTAAAATCACTTGAGCAGGTATTGCCTACGAGGCCCTCTGCCAAGACAAACAACAGCATCTGAAAGCTGTTATTTACATTCTGTGTGGGAAAGAAAGAGGATCACACAGAGGGAGGTTCCAACAAGAATGGGAAAGGAATAAAATGGATTTGCAATGATGAGTTGAAAAGTTGGAAAGGGAGAATACCACATAAATAGTTAAACATTTGTAATTATATTTGTGACAGTAAGGATGTTGTTTGACTTTGCCTGACTTGATTTCTTACCTAACGTATTTAACACAGTATAAAATTACACAAGGATTAAGGGAAATTAAAGAGAACGGACAAAGCAAGCAACCACGCCAAGGGTCATCACAGGTATTGTAAAAGCAATTACATGAGCTAGCTCAGGGATGTCCAGATGATCTGGAAGGAAAGGGGAGTGTTCAGGATCAGGAAGGTAACAGTTTCCTGGTGCCTTCCATGTCCTGAGCTGTGACAGCTCTGCAACTTACACTTCTGCAGAGGAGAATAAAAGCATTTCTAAATGTCCAGCCCAAAGCAATGGCTTCAACCCAGACCTAACAGTTTTTTTTGAGATTATGGATTCAGAGACATCTAAGAAGGCTGGGAATGAGGAAAGCAGTTAAATGTCAGAGGACAAAGGAATTGAGGCAGAAAGAGACAGATGTTTCTCTGGCACATGGCTAAACTGTCTGGTGGGAGACTTTGGCAAAAGCTCGTGGTCTGCATGTTCTTATTGCTGTTGAGAGGAATTGGGCTTTGTATACAATTATGTAAACAAACAAATGATCTCAAGACTTTCCAGCTTCGAACCCATTTTTCATCCAGATACACCCTTTTTCCTGCAAAGCCTGGGTGTTCAGTTTGCCATGAAACCAAAAGGGCAATGAGGCTATCATGCCCTGGTTTGCACAGTGAAGTAGCCCAGCAACAAGCAATGTAAAACTAAACTGCACGTTGTGTTGCCCCATCCATTAATCTGCACTCTTGCTTTTCCTTTTTAACAGTGATGAGCCACAGGGAAAACAAAGAACTGTTCTTGTCAGATGTTGGACTAACACATTCCTATTTTAATAACAAGAAAATTTGATTGGAATTAACAAGGTTCATGTTTTCAGATGATTTGGGAAATTTTAAATGGCATTTCTTGATATATTTTTTCAGTTTCAGGACACAGGACAGAAGAATCTAAAATGAAAATAACAATAGTTGACTTACTATTTTGAACTGAAAGATACAATTCATTAATAACCTGAAAGAAGCCCAGGACATCTCTGACCTTATTGGTGTTATTTTGTTTCACTCATACTAGAAAGGGTGGGAAATTCAAGCAGATTAAAAATCTTCTTCTAAATTCTACAAAAAGCTGGCTTAGAGAGAAGGTTTTCATAAGCAAGTACATTTTCTTGATTTACTTTCCATCCAACAGTGTTCTAAGGCCGGGGTTAATAGCAGCAAAATAGAGTCACTTACAATAGAAATACTTAATGGTCCTGTAGCATATGTGATAACTAAGCAGCAGGGGCTCACAGGAGCTGGCTGACAAAAATTGCAGTGTTCTGCTAGGTTAATCTAATTAGAGCTCTTCCTTGCAGCTTCGATTGACAGTTTGGAAACCTGTAAACTTCTCTAAACATAGACAGCCTTCCATTTGCTGCAGTTCAAGAGAGGACCCTCTTCTTGCACTCTTCCCTTGAACTGTTTCCATGGAATGCTGTCCATATTCAGAAAAATGTACAGGTTGCCAAACTGTCAACTAAAGCTGTAATGAATGGCTCTAATTACATTCAAGTAGCAGAGAGCATTGCCATTTTAATCAAATCTGAGCCTTGTGAGATATTTGGCACAAATACAAGAGAAAGCCTGAGGAAAACACTGCCAAAATGTTAGCAACCTTTTATTCTAAATTCTGCCTGTCGGAGAACTGAATACCAACTGCTTTGCAAAGGTTTTTGTTTTATGGGGTTTTTTATTGTAGCTTATATGGTCTCATCATGAATTATTATCCTGTTCTCTAACAACAACTCAAAACAAAACACAAACCACAGCCCCACAATTTCAAGAACAAAAATGATGATCAGCAATTTCCCTAATCAGTCAGCTACAGTCACATTGCCAGTCACAGAGGCAAGGGGGACCTAATAACATCCTTTCACTCAGAGAATTTCTGCCAGTGCTCAGCTTCATGTTGTGTGCAGCAAGAGACATACAAACAAATTGCTTTGTCAAATATCCTGTCAGATGCTGCCCCAGATCCTTTCCAAACAGCACCACTTTATGTTCTGCAGCCCTTTATTACCCTTTTTTTAGTGTAAAAGAGTTATCCTTACCAGAGTCTGATGATCTTGATATTCTGTCCCTTTTTACAAATCACAAATTTGGAACCAACCCCAAAGTTATAGCTTTTGATTTATTGATTTATTTGTCACACCTTCAAGACCTTACAGTGATTCAAATGTAACGTGTCAAAACTAGTGAGTGCCTGGGAAAAAAAAAGATTCTTTAAATTAAATAGACAAGAAGAGAAGCAAATTTCTAGAATTTTACAAAATCTGCTCTGGAGGATAAATGAAGGCAACAAAGAAATTCCTTCTTCTTCATCCAGAGGAATTAATTTGGTAATGTAAGCTTTTCTATTACATTCCAGTTACCTCTCATGAAAGCATCTACACCAAGAGCATTGTAGGTGAAAAGATAAAAGAGGAAGGATTCATATCTCAGATATTTTGTGTGAGCACAATCAGTCTCAGTCCACCACCATTCTTCATTTCAGGAGATGGCTTTCATTTATTTCACAATGCATTTTGCTGGACTTGTCCTGCCAGTTGTCACACAGAAATCCTGCTGCTTCATGTTCCAGCAGAAGGCCAAATGCCAACCACGCCTCATTGCTTACTGTTGCATTATTGGAGTGCTCTTCTTCCAGCTCCCCTCCCAGTAACAAAGATCCTCAGAAGAAGTCTTCTAAGTTCCAAGATGTTTCCTTATTCATATTTTTTCATTTGCATGATCTGTGCTCACTCAGTATGGTTTTAAAATGGGAAAAACATAAAAGAGGAGCAATCCAGGCCCTTTACAACCACGTATCTAGTAACTAATTTTGAAGCAGCCCTCAATACATCACTACTCAGCTTCCTGAATAGTGACAGGGGCTGTAGAGAGGTTATAGACAGCCTTACCATGGTCTTCTTCAGTGGCAGAGCTTAGCAGCCCTCAGGAAACAGCCTCTTGATTTCCAGACCTAATCTCTACTGCACACAGAGTTGAATGATTAGAGTAGCAGCCTAAATCAATGGGTTTTCTTTGCTTTTTGGTGAGCTTGTTTCTAAGGAAGTATTCTCTACTTATCTTGAAGCGTTTATTTTTCATGTGGTAATAACTTTTGTCTTTTTGTATGAAGATAATTTTACTGTTATCTTTTTCTGGAAATCGCGTGTTTTGAAGCTGCTAGTGAATTACTTTTCTGGTACACTCATGATCAGCATGGGATATATCATTGGCAATTTCACTGTTGATGCAAGTGAAATATCAGATTAGCTAATATAGGGAGAAAAAGGCTTTTTTTAAATGCTGGTTGTGTTCTCTATTCTTTAAATATATTCATTAAGTACATGCATAGGTCTTTCTGGCTTCAGCTAATAACAGATGTTTTAAACATGATGTAGAAGCTCCACACAGAAGGATATTTCTCTCCTATCAACTTCAGTTTGAAACATGAAATATAATTATCCTTATATCATTATCTTAGCCTGCATAGTTCAAAGAAATAAGACACAATCTGGAAGTGTTTCTGTGCCAAAAAATGTGCTAGCCTTTTCTTCTTCTGAAATCTGAGTAGCAGTTAGGAGGGAGAAGAGAGAGTTCTTTCTGGGTAATAAAAATGGGAGTGTTTTCTTTATGTTCCAACACAATGCCCAGTGTCACAACCACCCTTCCTTCACAGCTAAAGCCAGGGACAAGAGAATTCCAACTGCATGGAAGACACCTGTGTTGAAATAATTTGCTTTTCAGGCATGTTTGCATGCTTTCTGCAATTGATGCACCACTAATGCTTAAGGAGAGCCCAGCCTTGGGTAAGCAGAACCAAGTTTCCTGGGAGATGCAATATGCCCTGTTCTGTTCTGTATGCCCTGATACATATGTTCCTTGTTACTCCAATGAAAAGTAGCAATGGCAGCAGTATAAGGAGAAAAACAAGTCAGAAGTAGGAGCAACAAACAAAATAACAGCTATTTTATACAAATCTTTAGATTATCTTAGTTTCCTCTAAAACTTTGATAAATTAAGGTGTAATCAGCTACTTCATGTATTAGGAACACCATTTGCCTGATGGTTGAAAGGTAGAATGTGAACATTTACACAGGAATTAATCACTGGAAATTGATGACAAATGAAGATGAGCACCTAGTCAGTCTAATTAACACAAATTATGGAGATACTGTTCTTCACCTTAAGCAGATTTTAAGATAGGTCAAGTGGATCCCATGTTAATAGTTCTCATAGATTTCCACAGCCAGCATGGATGACAAAGTCAGCTGTAGTGAGGTGAGAGGAACATGATCCCAGGAACTAAAATGTAAAACATCATAGACAGATCTTCACCCTGATAAGGGAAACTGTGGGTCATAGCAACTTTGGCAGTGGGATGTTGGTACTCTGCAGCAGGTAAGAAATCAACTCATCTCTGCTTCCTTTGTTAATGATGAAACTCAGAAGAGCTGATAGGCTTTTTACTGGTACGCTGGATACAGAGTTCATGTCACCTGGCTTCAGACAATTCAGTATTGTGAGTAATGGCAGTCATCTTCAGCTGTCTTGAAGGCACTGAAGTGAAACAGACCTCTCCAAATGATGGTACACTTGACGTATCTTACACACATATAATTAAATGATTCATTTTCTAGGGGTGGTTTATTCTCTATGTAAGCAGTAAGGATCCTAGCTATCCAACACAAACATGGATTTCTGATTTTGATAAACATAAGGAAGGTAGACTGATTTCTGAGCCCACTCTCTCGTTGTCTCCAAGATTTGCTGTGCCTGTTTCAGACCTGACTCTGCATAATATTTTTATAGAATCATAGCAGAATTTAGTTTGGAAGAGACCTCTAAAAGTCATCTATTTCAACTACTCTCTCCAATGAGCAGAGACTTCATCAGGCTACATCAGGCTGCTTTTCAACTAGATCAGGCTGCTTATTTTACTTGAAGATGTTCATCACGGCCAATATTTATGTTATACTACTCTTCATCTATGCTCTCTCTTTTTTCTTTCTGTCATTGCTGTGAGTACAGATTTTAGTAACAGGTAAGACATCCCTCTTTACCTGTGAGGTTACTTTCCTAAGGAGAGCTAGAATTACACTGAAGCTGAGCTAGATTTCTGACTGCTGTGGACATGGAAGAACTGAAGATAACAACTTTTCTACAGGGGACATAATTTCTTGCACAAAACCCAAAATGATTCTGCAAGGGCAACTAGTCATATTTGTGTCTTTCTCTCTCTCTCTCTTTTTTTTAAGGGGGAATATTGTTTTCAAAGAAGATAAAATTCTGGGAAGGAATAGGAATAGGATTAATATCTCTTTCTCCAGTTATGAAGAATTTCTGCAAGATCTCTTAGCAAGATGAACAGCTCCTTACAGAGTAGAATAATAGAGTCATTTAGTTTGAAAATTACCCTTATTATCATTGAGTCCAACCATAATGCTGACAAATCCACCATTAAAGCATGTCCCTCAGTGCCACGTATACACATCTGAATACCTCCAGGGATTCTGACTGCACAACTTCTCTTGCAGCCTGTTCCAATGCTTGACAACCCTTCCAGTGAGGAATTTTTTTCCTAATATCCAATCGAAACCTCCCCTAGCACAAGCTGAGGTCACCTCCTCTTGTTCTAACACTTGTTGCTTGGGAGAAGAGACAAGAGAAAATAACAGTCAGAACAGATAAGAAGCCAGAAGCTTCTGCTAAAGTATAATGCAAAGACCCAAATCGTACACGTTGTTTACTCAAACAGGCAGCTGTTTTCCCATAGTTTTGTTGCTGGAAAGTCCAAGCTGGTATATCTTAAAGGCCATTGTACAATCTGCTGATAGCAGCCCTCTTCATTAGACAGTGTATGCAAACATTATGACAGCTCCATTTAGGACTGATACAGTGCCTGGACAAGATGATGAGGAGGAGTCCATGGTGAAGCAACCCAATCCCAGAGAATTGCTGTGGAAATTTAGGGATCCAAAGGGTTGGTAATAAACCAGTGCTTCCCATTATCCTTCCCAGAAGTCATTGCAAATGACTACTCCCAGTGTCAAAAGCCAGAAAGCCATGAATGCTGCTCTGCCTGAAGTAATTTTTAAATTGAAGGTGAGGGTGGAGCATGGGCAAGGTTCCACCATTCTCTGCTCAGTGACACATTTTTTTTGTTTGTTTTGTTTTCTTTCACTATGTTTGTAGGTAACATTTGTAGACATTACAGCCTGCTATTCCAGATTTTCCAACATATTTGAACACTCAAGGACAGATAAAAGAAAGCATAGATGGCATTCACTGCAAAGGGTCTCAGATATGTATTTATATATTTGGAACCTTAACATAGCTAATTATGATACCTAGCAGAAGCAGCAGGACCCAGGTGGAGCAAGTTGCCCAGAACCAGCAGCAGGGCATGTGACTCAGCTGTCAACAGATAATATTCAATTTCAAGTAGAACTTATCATCATATTGCTGCCCACTACTTTATGAAGAGCATGGGTCAGCATTATACTTAGAATTCCAGAGAAGCAGACTGGAGTTCCCACCAGATTTCAAGCAGCAGATTTTACTTGAATGTTTCAAGATTGAATTGTAACTTGTGGAGAATAAGCACAGCTTCCTCCCTAAACCACAAGTATTGATAAGTTTGGTGAAACACCTTCTCTTATTTTTCTCATAATAAGACACACTGAATGATTATGAAAATAAAGTTATCGATAGTACAAGATCACTTACTATGGGGTCTTAATATGTATTTAGTCAGCACACAAAAAGACACAAGTCTCTTGGTTAAAATTAAATTTTTCAGTTAAAGTACTCAAATGATGGCAAGAACTCAATGATCACCAGTCAACCATGTTATCCAGGAAATGAAATGCATAAATTTGTGGTACTTCTATCTTCCTGATGAAGTGAAATTAATGGCAAAATCAGCTATAGGCATAACCAGTAATATCTATTGGAGGCTGACTAAACAATCAGGACAAATGACTTCATGCAGCAACACTGAACACATAAGAAGTTGTACACAAGACTGACTGTGATGGTGATGGAAGTTGTGTCTTTGCATGTCTTCAAGCACATATACACTTTCCCACTCTGATGGGCCATGTGGTTTGCCCTAATATAATGCTAGGTCAGTATTTCAAGATGAACTGTCTGGATACATCCCCACCTCTGGCAGGGACATCTGCAGAATTTGTCCAGCATGAAAATGGGGAACATTCACTTTTGGACTGATGAGTAAAAATCACTAAGATCTGGTTGAATAGGGGGATAAATTCCTAAAGTAGCTACATAGATGCTTTGTTGTTTTGTAATTGTGAATCTGCAAGGCAAAAAAAACTTTAAACCTGTAGGTTTCTAGCTGGATCTTCTTGTATTATAACCTTTTAAAAATAAGGTGTTGATCAAAACTGAAATGGATCTAACCACACCTAAGCATCTCTGTTTAGAAATTTAGAAAGCAAGGGGGTCTCAGTGAAGGTTGTGGCACAACAACCTGCTAAAATCTTTCTAATACTTGATAGAGCTGTTATTAAGACACAGTATTGGCAAGATCTAGATATGGTAGTAGCAAAAATCTAATTGTAATCATCCACAAAATCACTGTGTCCCATTTCTCAAGCCTGGCCCAGGGCCTTCTCTTGACTCTTCTGCCACAGTGGCAAGATCTTTTACATAAAGATTCTTCTCAGTTAAAAACTGACATTTCTGGAGATATTTAAAGTTCTGATTGAAGATTTGTTTTTAAGAAATTATGGACCAGCCAGTCTAAGATGCCTACAGATTAAACCAGTAAAGAATCTTGAAGGCTGATCCATGGAAAGAAGCCTGAGCCAGTAGGATTTGGACTATAGCTAGACCTGCAAATGTTCTGTTCTGATTCCATTAAGATGTCCTTTGAAGTCTGGTCTACTGTGGGATTTCATCGCCCTATCTTAACATATATTAACACATCTTAAATAAATCAAAATAGAAATCATTGCTTCATAAGTGAAGATTTATGGTCACTAAGTCCTCGGAACCACAACTGGAAGCAACAGTGAGCAATTAAAAACTTGAAATGTTACAAATTAAAAACTTGAAATTTATTTTTTCCAATTGCATGATAACCAGAGATTCACGCATAGTCATTCGAAGTCTTTTCAGAAGTATTTGTTCCCTTTTGACTGGCCCACACAACTCATCAGAAACACTACAAAATGGACTTTTTATTTCTTGCCCCATCACTTCCTGAAGCTGAAAGATTCCCAGGAAGGAGACAGAGAAAGTGACTGCTGCATGCAATGGTAGACCTTCGCCTTAACTAAGACCTTCATCATATGAAACAATGATCTGGTGCAGAGACCAGTCAACTGATTAAATCAGTAATTCCCCCTTGAAGAAACCTAGGAAGATCACTTTCAACAGCCTGAGCTGTTTCTCTTATCAAAGTCACTCTTCTGAAAGGCAGCCCACACAACTCGGTTGCTGCAGGGAAGGCTCCAATCTTCCAGGCCCTCCTTTGCTCCCCAAGTTCTTTACAATTCTTACTGAATTCTTACATTGTGGCTACCGTGTGAAGTGCTGGCCTGGTCTGGGCACTCACACATCTCTTTGGTGACAGCACTTTGAACACAAACCATCTGGATGGACTTTCTATTTGACTTAGTCCAGAGACAGGAAATGAGAGGCTGAGATAAAGGACATGCTATTTAGGCCATGCAACCAACAAAAACCAAGGAGGCTTGGGCATATTTGGGGAGGGCTTCTTGATTTACCAAAGTGATGGCAAGGGAAGATAAGTCTGTCTGTGAAGTATTCCTGTTGCCATAGTTGCTATTGGTGCTGACACTCTTGTAATCACTCTCAGAGCAGGAACTTCTGGGTATATAAATAACAAAAAATATGTGTGGCCTGACTCTTCTGTGGCTTTCACCAAAGGCACTGCCACTACCATCATGCATTATTTCACACTGATGAAAAGCTTAGGATCAGAATTAGACCCAAAACAGAGAGTGTGATAAATGCATCAAAGTTTTTTGGGCACTGAATCTTTTAGAAATACTACTAAGCAAATATACAGCTCTTAGAAAATCAGAGACAGAGAACAAAGCAAAAGTTTGCAGTTGGAAAAGCTACACTTGGTAGCACCATGGAAAAAGTGTAAATTGTGTCAAATGGCACACTCTCCAGGGATGGGGCATTTACAGTAGAAGAGGACTGAGCCCAGCATCTTGATCTGTGTTCCTCTTACAAACTTCCAGCATCCCACTTCTGGTGGTTCAAGAAACTTGATACTTCCCAACATGAAAGATTCATTGAAGGTAGAAGGAGGGACAGGAGACATGTCTTTTCTTTTCTTTCACTCAGTTGCATGCTTTGGTACTTTTCCCTGGAAAGACACATTTTATGAAAGAATTTTACAGAGGCTCGTGCTGCTTAGAAGGTCCTACAATTCATTTTACTAGCAGCAATGAGTGACCAGCTCAATTTCCTACAAGAAGCTGGCAGCAGATATTCCAACAACTACAACCTTTCTCAGGGACCAATACAGATGAAAAACTCTCTTACTAAACATATTCTTTGCCTGATTGTAAAATGGACAAATAAGTGAACTGGGGGCAGGGGGAGGAGATCAGTTTTGACAAGTACTCTGCTCCAATTTCCAGCTTTCAGAGAGAAAGACTATAATGCTACTATACAAAATTCTGACTGATGTAATGATTTCTAGCTCCCATGACATATCAAGAGGCAGTTTAGGCATTTGTAGATTTATACTCCTTTAGTCAGTTACAAATCATGAAGGAGCTTTCATACATTAAAGAAAACATTAAAGCAAGGGAGAGGAGTCACTGTAGCACAGTTGTGGAATCAGAATCATGCCAAAGTATGTCTTACTTTAACAGAACTCTCAAATTTGTCTTTGATGATAGTCTGATAAACAAGTGTAGAAAACATGAGTACACAACACATAATTTGACACAACAGGAATAGACACAAATACAGGCTTGTGTTCAAAGGCACCAAAAGAACCAATCACTAGTTTGGACAGAGATTTGCAGAGCTTTCTTTACATGTCCGGAGCCAAAATTCAGATTTAGCTTCATCTTAAAGGAGTCTAGGTCACACAATCCAAAATCTCCATAAAACTAAATCAACAAGCATAAGCAGGACAAAAATACTGCTTCTCCAAGTCAAATCATGCATGTAGACACAGCAGAGTTGGCACACAGAGTAGTTAATAATGGTTCCCCATCAGCCTGAAGACAGTATTGAATGGAGATCTATGAAAGGCTCTTCTGGGTTTAAAGATGTCTGATATTTTCATCAACGGCTTATATGAAGAAACTGATAGGATGCTTACATTAATTAGTGAAGGACACAAAAGAGGAGTGATCTACTAGAGTGCTGGATGTCTACAAACTGGATAATTGAGCTGAAAATATAGTCTGAAATTTATGAAGGATACATAATTGAATTCATTGTCTACATCAATACAGGACATGAACCTACTGCATTAGCACCAGTCCATTAACAGCAAGTATAGAAAGACAATGCATCAGAAGTTTACCAGTTTTTGTCAGAGATAAAAACACAGAGCTTTCATAAAATCTGATGGCCATTTCTTCAGCCCTTATCTATGATTATCGATTTGAGGGGTTGTGTGAGGCCATAAAATGTGTGAAGAACTGATTCATGAAATCTCTTGCATGCTTGAAGCAAAGCTGTTAACTAAAAAACATGCAAATGATTTATTAATATCTAGCATACAAATCTGTGTTCTAATGTGACAGTACAAACTCATAAGTTGTGTTCGCATTTAAGGAAAAAAGTGCAAGAAGTGATTGTTCTTAGAAGCCAGTTGCTTTCTGTTTAAATGGGAGTTTCCTTCGTGAACACTTTGGAGTTTTCATGAGAAATAACAAGCACTTTTTTTAGTGGGAGCTGTGAATGAACTTCTATATAAACAATGCCAGTTTCTTTGTACATAATAATTTTATCTTTTTTTTCTTCATGCCCTAGCAGACACTTTTGGTCTCAGCTTTGGTCAAGGTGGCTGCACTGTAGTTGTGTCCAGTCCTGGCCAGGATGTCCTGGTGATTTGCACCTTAACCCTCATGCCCTGAGTTGATTCTCTGGCTTTATCATGGACCTGCCTCGCACTTTGACCAACAGGCTGTGTCCAACCCTGGCAGTTGCATCCAACTGAGTGATCCCACCACTGACTTGCTGACCTGTTGCTGACCTGACCTACTTGCTTGACCTTGGACTTTCCATGTCAGTGGGGGCTTCTCTGGCAGTCTGGACTCTTTCTTGTCTGAAGGTGTTATAATTAAACATACTCCACTTGCCATGTTCAGGTGCCTAAGGATAACATTCTTGTTGATGAGTACACCATCTCTGTCTGTGTTTACCACAGCTCAGCTCCTGGCTTTCCCTCCTGCCAAAACTTATGGTACTGTGTTCTGCCTGCTACTGGGGTTCAAACCACATCTACAGGCAGACTCAAAGAAGCAGGACGGTCAAGTTGGGGAATGTGTACATCAAAGTATATTGACATCATGAAAAAACCAAGTCTGGTCAAAAGGGAAGGCATTTTTTGCATGAAAAGTTCAGGGTTGGAAATATCATCTTCAGATGAGCATGAATTCTGTTTCAAATGTTCTCTTCTTCAGAAACTACATTTAACATGACACAGAATTGTGATAGATATGACTATAGGTGAATATTTCCTAGTTTTTCCTCAAGCTTCACTTCTTTCACAAGCCCCTGTGATGCAGGGTAGAAGGACTTATAGGAAAAAGATTACACTTTTGTTCTACATGTAATGCAAATTGCCATTTGTTTATAATTGATTTTGCTTAGCTTCTAAGTAGTTGTAAGAACAAATGTTACTGGGGCTGGCATGTAATTGATAATATTTAACATAATTTTTTATGATAAATTTTATTAAGACAGAAAAAGCCTCCACAACAGCTAATCTCTCTCTTCCGTCTAAAGTCACCACTGAAAGGTGTGTTCTTTAGAAAACGGTTTAGACCGAGAATCTAACCATATTGTCATTTAGAAATTTATCAGTAGAAATTAACCAGATTGGATTTAATCTACAGCCAAACTTGGGCCCTTGATTACAGAAGAACTAAAGTTTTACCTTGCTAGCCCATAGCTAGCCTTTAAGAATATCCTTGTATCACGCCTGCTGGAGCTGTGCAGCAGACCATCTTATTAGATGCTCTAGAAAGTTGAAAGAAATTAAGACCTTATGTTAATAAACTACTGAGCCAAGCCCAAACTACATGTGTGGTTTGCCTGCTCTTTGAGTTTGGTGTTGAGTTTGGTTCCTCCACTTTCTCTGTTGTTTATCTGGGATCATTTAAGCAGAATTGCAGGCCACTGAATTTCACTTATGCCAAGGAGGCAGGAGGAAGAGGACATTCCAAATACCTCTAATGCTTGATTTTGTTCAGCTGAAAGCAATATCTCTTGACAGAACTTCTGTTCTGAAAAGTTGAACTCTGGAGGATGGAGTTATGCTTGATGAGTCAAACTCAGCTATTAGAGGTTGTGACAGGTTCTTGTCAATTTTCTCAGTCATGCTCTGCGAGCAGAAAGGATAAAATTGGCCCCAGTTCACAGTCAAGGGGCACTTGGGAATAAAACTTTACGTTGCTTGTGACTCATTGCGAACCATAAGACACACCTAGAGCTTGAGGATGAGTTCTGCACATTAGGTGCATCACCCAACAAAACCAGCAACTGACACCACGAATGCTGAGTATTAGACAACAACTGTGAAGTAACTGGGATCAGCCCAAAGGAAGAGATGTCTTAAAAGAGAAATCCTGGTTGTGTTGCCTTACATTTCAAGTAGCACAAGTTACTGAGGTATTTGTTTTAATTTTTACAACCTTCTTTCTAAACACAAGCTTCATTTTACTTTTAACTATGGTAGACGTAAAGGGATTAACTATTCATCCTTAATTTTGAGGCCCAGAGGGATTACTCTTTAATGAAGGGACAAAGAATGCACACTGTCTGTGGCCCAGGACACCTGTGGTGCCAGGGAACACCTAGTATTATTTGCTGCATGGTGAAAAGGATGTGAAGGAGGAAGTAGAATTACATCATTGTAGCAGGGCATCTCACCCCCACCAGAGCTTATCTGTTGCTTGTTAACCAATCAGGTAACTCAAAGAAGACAAGATGTCTTACAGTGAGTTATTTTGTGCCATGAGGTTAACATTTACCTGGCATCTCCCAGTTGTCAGTAAACATTGTACCATTTGTTAAGTGAAATCTGGAAAGATAAGCTGGATTTTTGCCTGACAGACACTAACTTTACACCAAACTTTCACAAAGCAGAAATCTTCAATACATTTCCCTGAAAATGTGTGGAGTTTCTCCCATGAGTAGAGACACCTGCTTTGCAGTTACTCCCCAGGGATTAAGTGAAAGAATCTGTGCATATTATCGTCATTTCAGTGATAAGCTACATTTGACTCCTAATCAATACTATTTCTTTTGCTAGCTTTAATATAGGTATCATCATATCATGCACTGTTTTATGATATGCTTTAATCTACTTGTGGTTCTTTTTAGTTTTATACTGTGTAGTAAGCAATTCTGATTAAGATCTTTCATCTGTATCTCTTATCTGTTTAATAAATAATTCATTTTATAAACAGCCCTGCTCTGCCATCCTTAGAACATGCAGACCAGAGCGATTCCGTAAATTTAAACTCTTGCCAAAACCTGAGGCTAAGGCATGCTTTCTCTGAAGCTCACATCCTGTGACAGTTATGTAACAACAAAAGATAGGAAGGGTAATGGATTCCCTTAGCAAAGGTAAAATTATTGTGTGGAAGAAATCTTGTTTAAAAATACTCTCAATGCCAGGCTAGCTTATACTGCTCAACATTCTTGAAAACAAACCCCTGCCGTTGTTTGTTTCAAGAAGGTTCACAAAAGTGGGCCAATCTGGCTTTGTTTTACCCTTGTCCTGGTGGACCTCAAGAAAGAGGGGAATACATTGAAGGTCCTTGTTGCCAGCTAACACAAAGGGAACTGTAGATGATAGTAGGGGTGCAATGCACTTAAGGGTATGACTGTACTGTGAAAGACCACAGGGACTGCAGTATCAGTGTCAATACACTTTCAGAGAACCTGGTGATGCCAACCTCTGCAGTTGGCTAAAAGTTGGAAAACATTGCTGATGTTGTCTGCAATAGTAAATTAAAAATGTGAGGCTTCTCCTCCATTTTTGGCTGGGCTCAGTGGCAGGTTTGGTTTAACTGAATTTTCAAAGGAAAGGAATGGATCAAGGAAGAAATTGATCCAGATTTTTGACTCTTTTTATAGAAATTATCTAGTTTGTCACATAGATCATCCCTCTGTCTCTCACAGCCCTCTGCTGAAGGAAGTGATTGGGAGAGGATTTCATACAATGGTCTGAAGGAGAAGCACATGTTTCAGATACCTAAGAATGTCTGAAGAAAAAAAAATAAATCACACTATGGAGCTTAGACACTTCTATGAGTTGCTAGCAAGTAAACAGAGGTTTTTTGGATTGGGCACCTACTTCTTTTTCTGGATTGAATTCCAGAGCTCTAGAAGGAGTGAAGGAAACAGACCTCATCAAGACCTCCCAGTCTGAACAGGAGACTTGCACTGCAGGTGAGATGATATTTATTTAAATTTATTTAAATTTCATAAACTTTGGACAGTCTCCAGTTCTCAAGATGGGATCTTTTATTTGACGTTGGTGGGCAGTTACAGCCAACAAGAATAACCCAAGACAAATCCTAAGCAAAAGAACACAAACAGCCGTTCAGTGAAATTAAAATCACAGGATTTTTTCTCTCTTCCCTAACCCCTCTAAAGTTGTTAATTTATTGCCCTGAATCAAAGGTGTCATTCAAAACAAAGAGGTTAAATAGATATTGGTTCAATTATTTGTGTGGAAGAACTTGCATCTAGAAATTATGGTAAAAATATAAAGTATACTGCAAAAGGAGAAAATAACTTTATAAGAGGAAGACTTATTAAACCTCAAAAGTTAGTAGAAAATGTTGAATCAAACGTTTCTCTTCTGTCCCATTAGTATTCATTTTGCCAGATTTTACTAATATGAAATTCATAATTCTCCTTATGTAATGAAAGACTACACTTTCAAAATGGACACTTTACTTATTGCTAGAAAACATGTTTAGTTAAAACTTTATCCTGAGACATGCCAGTGGAGGCTTCATGCTTCAGTGTTTGTCCAGGCAAAACTCATATTTGTTCATGTAAATGTCCAGCTAGGACACATAAATATTGATTTGTTTGCATAAGGAAGATATTTTTGCTGGCAAAAGTTTTTGAAACTGTGGCCTGACATCTAGGCCCAGACTATTTAATGGTCTTTGAAGACACAATGTTAGCAGGAAAATTTTTTTGAAGTTTGCAAAAAATATAACAAATTTGAAAAACATATGTTCAAATATTCAGGTTCAACCATTTTGAATTTTGAATACAGCATTTCAGACAGAATAAGGTTTCACAGAAGGAAAGAGGGTCTCTATTTAAAGCAGGAGCCTGGGAAAATGAAGACATATGTTCAATTCCTGTTACTGCAATAAACTTTACTGACACTGGGCAAGTATCCTAATCACTCAGTCCCTTAGTGCCCAGCTGGAAAAAGCAGGAACACTGGTGCTTATTTTTCCTGTCTTGCTTCATTTGCCTTGAAGGTCTTGGAAACAGAATTGCTTCTGATTATGCCCTGTTAATGCTTGCAGGAGTAAGACCCAGATCTCAACTGGAAGCTCCAGGAACAACAAAGAGCAGGACTGGACAGTGTGCAATTACAAGGGTGAAAACTTTCAGTATGGCATTTCTAAACACATTTCCTTAAGTGCCCCTTAGAAAAGGAGGAGGTAAATTTCTTTCCTTTTTTATTTAAGTTTGAATTAATGAAAATATTTATACTGAAAAATAAATCAATACTCTAGGCATAGTGTAAGTAAAAGTCAAGTATTTTAAAATTTAAGTAGCACTTCAGCAATTCTACGAAAAATAAGGCCAGCAAGTTAGCACTGAGAACTACAATATTAACATCAATTCCTGCTGCTACTCTTCAAACTGGTGGCAGAGAAAATTACTTTTTTCACATGAAGCTCTGGAAAATTCTTTCTTTTACAAAGATTTGTTTATGAAAAGGGGAGAACACACCATGATGTAAGAGAGAAAATGTCAAAGAATGTCATCCCTTTGCAGCCAGGATTGAGTATTAGTCACTTTCATGGGTGTACACAGGCTTCCACAGCAAACCAGCAACCTTGTGTCACTGGTAAAAATACCACTTTTGTTCAGTTTCAAGCTTTTATACTTGTAATTAAGCATCTTTTTCATTATTAAAAAAATGCACAGTTTAAGGTCACGGATAATTTTTATTTTTTCAGTAAAAATGGGCTGTAAGAAAAAGAACATCAAACATACAAATTGTCTTCAATTGTCACAGAACAGAAAGGTGATTATAACTATGGCAGCACAAACATCTGACTTATGCCATTTGACAATCACCCATCGGCTATTTTTTTCCCACAGTAAAATAAAAGAGTGAAAGATGTTCCATTTCAGATGAAACGAAATTGTTAAGCTTGGGGGGGGGGGGTTGTTTGTTGTAGGTTTATTTAATTTTTTATTAATTTTCATCTATTTCACTATTAAATGTAATTAACTTCTAAGATCAAAATTTTTGAATAAAAAGGATAATTTCTGTTTGGAAAACATCAATATCAAGTTGATGTCTTCTGAGTTACAACCTAGATTTAACAAATATTATTTATTCTCTGTACAAAGAAAGCAGTAAAAAGTGTTTCACTCAGCAACACTAAACATCTCTTGGTTCATGCTACTGGCAAAGAAAATATTTGCCAGCTTCCAGGAAACTCCTGAGACCTACTGTACAACATGAATGTTAATATGTATGGAAAAATTACAGCTGTTTGAAATCAAAGGAAATCTGGCCATACTCTACTTGAGGGTGATATAATTTTAAAGTGACCAAGCTTTATTGAATTTCAGGATATACCTGGCCTAGCTGTACTTACCTACAGGGAGCTTTGCAAAGCTGCAGGATTCAGATGCAAAAATGATTAAGAATTTGGCAACAAACAGCATTTTCAGGTCGCTATAGCTACATGATTTTCAGTGGAGTGAAGATCCACATTCTACCCAGATATATTACCTCCTTGGCCAATGAAGTGTTCTGATGTACTTCTTGAGGTCCAAAAATTTCTCTCTAAGAAGTGACATCATTATGAGCATTGCTCATATTGATAATGTAGCTTTTTCTTTACAACTCTGCTTTTTCCTGGTCTTCTTTATTAGTCATTATCAAAATAAGACCTAGATTTTGAGAAAAGAAAGGGGTGCAGTTTCCTTTTCACTACGCATACCCAGAAAACAAATCCCTGTTCAATAAATTGACAACCAGCTCCCATGACTATTTCACAGCTGAACCAGAACAATTTTAAAATTGCTGTTCCTCTTGCCACACATAACTCTCCTCTAAATTACTCTGGTGAAGGCCCTGTTGATCTGTTTCCTTAGCAAGAGCCAATAAAGAGCTGAAATAACTGATTCTCAAGTCAGCAAAAGCTTTTGAAGCGACCATATAATTATTTTTCCTCCTTTCCTCTTTTTCTCCCAAAAATGGGACAAGTAGCACCAGTCCTGAAACCTTAGGCAAACACTGGAGGCCTTATCAGGCCCCACACCAGAAAAGAGAATCTCTGTGGTAACGCTTGACCCTTATTTCAGAAGGGACATATTTTGCCTCCTTTGGAAAGATCTGTGCCATTTCCAGCCAGAGGTTATACAAACCTCCTGGTTCCAGATGTGTCTGGGAGTATTTTACATGACTAGCTTATACCCATAATTTATTTGTTCTTTTACAGGGCTTTCTCTCACACAGCAATTCCTATGGTGCTGCCCAGCACTTGCCATTGATCCCAGCCAGGCGCAGACATCCCTTGGGTGGAAATGCAGAGACAGAACTGATGCATCAGTTTAATGGCACCCACATATCCTTCACGTCATGAGGATCTCTGTGTAAGCCCTTGGGAGTATCTCCCTGTCCCATTTTTGCTACAGAGCTCTACAAAAGGCCAGAGAAAGAGTCAGCAGGATGTGTCCTGGAGGGTCATTCTCTGATCTTAATTATTCTGATGTAGTTCCTTTGAATTATAGGTGCCATTTTTGCCTGTGAAAAGATGATCTAAGGTTTGCCCTGAACCCTGACTTTATAAACATGGTTTTCTTATTCCTTCTTTCCTTTGTCTAATGGATGCTTTACAGAATTTCAAACACCAAGGAAATTTGATGTGCTATAAAGAGTGGAACATCATAGAATTTACTTTCTTTTTTTTTTTTTTTTTCTTACTGAGTACTGAGGAAGCAATACAAAGCCTACTACTAGCTAGCAGTGTTCACATAATAAGATGAACTCCGAATCTCATGAATTACAGTTACTCAGTGTGTCTGGTAAATGAAGCATTGCCCATTTTATCCACAATACAGGAGTTAACCATGGGAAATAGAATTTTGAGAATCTTTAAGAAAACTCTCACAAAAGTGTATTAAAACCAGATGCATGAGAAATATGCCACCAGGGAAAATAAAGATTAAAAATATTATTTAAATGTAATAGTACATATATAGTAAATATAACAGCATACATTAACAGTTAAATACAATTTTTTTTTGTCTTTTCAGTGAAAAATTAGTGGATTACTAATTTCAGGTGTTATCTTCTGACATCAAAAGAAATCAAGAAATATTTGCCTGAAAAATAGGCATTTTAAGAAATAAAAATACATATATTGCTTGTTACTGCATTAAACTGGATAAAGCAGAGAAAGTATGAAAGAATCTTTCACACAGACTTTACTGGTTCCTTCTTTGTTTCATGTACAAACTCATTGGCTTCAAATACTTTCTTACAGTTCAATTCTAAGCTGAACTGTATCCATGCTATCCATGTTCCACTGTCCTCTACAGGTACGTGTCCTTGTATCTACAGCAAATATTCTTGGCCATTTGTCATCCCTTATCCCAAATAATGTGATTCCTTTTTTTTAGAGCCTCTTCCCTAAGATTAATCTGAAATCATATCACAAAAAGTGCTGTGAGTTTACAATCAATTAACCAGTTTTCAGTAATTCAGAAATCTGATGGCTTGCTTGGCTCAGATGGACATCTGGAATTGGAACTAATCCATTGGATACTTTTTAATTTTAAAAATTTAAAAATTAATGGAAATGTAGTTCTGATAGATCTTGTTTCTGTTTGTGCACAATGGTCTGACCAAAAAATTCACATTCAAACACTGTTACATATGCAACAACAATTATTTCAAAAGAGGTTTTATGTAAAGATGTAGTGTGTTCTGTAGATGCCAACTGCTCACAAATCAATCAGATTTATCAAGAAATTCTAACCTCCACATAGAGTAAGTGAAGTTCAAGGCCCAGAAAGAGAGAGAAAATAAAAAATAAATTAGAGCAAAAGAAGTAAATACTGCAAGTATCTGAGAGAGAAAACTCCATTCACTTTACCTTGTATGACCCTGCGGGGTCTGTTTTCCACATCCATTCATAACAAGTGTGCTCTAGGAACTTGCTTTGCAAAACAGCATATTCAGTGAAAATTGAAGAGCAGTTTTTGTGTATAGATACTAGACATACACACAGGTAGTATGGTTGAGAGATTTTGCCTTACCTGGATGTAACCACTGTCATCTTCTTCCATTAGCTGGGTCTGCATCTAGGAACAGAAATGTTATTGAATTCTTCATATCACATACTTAAAAAGAATAATAATCAGGGCTGACAATGAAGCAGAAAGGGTGCTAGGCATCCTGGACTAATCTAACAACATTATTCCTGTTGCAGGTATTTTACATGAAACTTCTCAGGCTTAGTTCACTCTGTGTTGTAATTTCTTAGTGTGGTGGGAAACACATTTTAAAAAGTATGTAAAAAAGCCCACCACAAGATATTCAGTGAGCTTTTATTCCAGCACATTATACAGCACTTCAGCCCACATAAATGATCAGAAATCACTACTTTCACAGGTATAAATCTTCATTAATGCCCCTGAAATCTTAATCAGAATTTCTTTTCATATATCAGCTGTCCTTCCTCACCAAAAAGTGTGTCTTGAGACCAGGTGTTTCTCATCCTTATTGTAGGTGCTCATCATGCATCCTCATAAAAATGTGTAGAACAAGATATAGACATGCAGCATTGCTTCTCCCCAGTGGTTGTTGGTGCCTAAATATGCTCATTAGAGAAACAGAAAATCATGCTTCTGCTGCACATCATTCACAAGGCATTATTAGCAAGAAATGTTTCCAAGTATTACACTGTTTGACTTCTTGGTATTATCAGATTATTACTAAGCAAGCTTGCTCAGCATGCCCTCATAGTTTTATGTTTATTTGGAGTTTCTTGCCACTTCAAGCACAGCTTTTAAACAGTCATTTACATCCTGATTTTTTGTCTAATCCATCATAAATTCACCACCAGCATGTATCAGCACAAATTAGAAGTCAATAAAGGCCAGCTAAAACAAGGACAGATTTTTGCAATTACCATGGCACTTTTGCCCTTCCCATTATAATCATTACTTCTTACCTTATCATGGCATAGAATCATAGAATCATTTAGGTTGGAAAAGACTGTTAAGATCATGAAGGTCAACTGTTCATCTAGCATTGCCAAGTCCACAATTAAACCATGTGTCTCAGTGCCACACCCACATCTTTCCAATACTTCCATGGATGGCGACTCTACCACTTCTCTGGACAGCCTGTTCCAATGTTTGACAACCTTTCCAGTGAGTTATTCCAGTGAATAAAGCTTTCACAATATATATATTCTAAATTTCTCCTGGTGCAACTTGAGGACATTTTCTCTTGCCCTATCACTTGTTACTTCAGAGAAGAGGCCAATAACCTCTTCATTACAACCTCCTTTTGGTCAGTTGTAGACTCTGAGTAGCATCACTTCATAACAAATTAGGCAGAGAACTCATTCTTTGGTTACATTCTGCAAAGACAAAGTTTAGTACTTTTCCTGGGAATCTGAATTTTTCATTGTGACCACAGTACTCTCTTGAGCTATATCATTCCACATCTTGCAAAATCATGTATTTCTATATTTTTTCAAAAATTGACAAACTGAAAATATTTGAGCAACAATATACTTGGTTTTCTATAATGCCTTCATATTTTCTTACTAAAACCTCTGTGTAACTCTTAAAGATATATAAAACTCTAAAAATCAGATGGAATCTTGTGAGGTAAAATGTTCCTGTATCTACTACAATACTACTTTGCATTAGTTGTATTTTTTTCAGAATTACTGACATAGAAATAATAGAAATACTTAGACGTAATTAACACCTTCTTATGGTTTAATAATTAATTGGAAATTTTGTTGTACTTTAATTAACTGGTTGTTTTCTTATGCTCTTTTACAAAATATTGCCTACACAAGTAGTTCTGCTGCCTAGAAAATGTCTCTGAATCTGTGTCTCTACTCATTTCACCAAGATGATACTCATTAAGACTGTTTTCTTAATATGACTGTATATTTTAGAACAGAGCAACAATATCAATGCTGTCTGTATACCTCAATCAATGCTTTTTTAAAGCCAGCTCTTGGTGACCAACATTATTGTGTGGTTCCTGCCTTTTTTGGATTCTCTGCTTTAGCTGTGCCTCTTCTCTTATTTTCATGTCTTTGAAGGAGTGTTTTTCTCTCTTGCACAACGGTGGCCTGAATCACAACTGGGTTCCATTAGGCACCGTGTTAGCCTGGTGTCTTAAGGCAGCTTGTGGTTGATCTAGTAGGTAAGAATTCCATTTCTGAATATTAACATATTCTTGCAAATACCACTGTGAGTACAATGAGCCGATTATTCTGATCCCACTGTAGGCAGCTCTGTTACAGGTAGAGTTCTTTCTTATTTTCCTACTATAATGTCTTAGTGTAGGATCATTTTAATGTCAGTGCTGAGCACTGGTATGGGTTCCTTCAAGTTCGCTATAGACTCAATTTATGTTTCTTCAGTGAGAGCACACATGCTGGTCACAAGTTTGCTCACAGCTTGTTTCAAAGTGTAACTGCACCAGCAGATTTTCATACTCAGAGGTTCCATTTCTTTTCCATTCTGCTGAGATTAGGATGTGCTTTGGAGATAGTTTCTCCATCACATTTGGCTGAGATTTTTGCCTTTGATGAGATTGAGATGTTCCACGTTCTTAGGCTGTTTTCTATACCTGGGTAATGTACCTGTATTATCATACATCAGTAATATTTATTTGGCTTTATATCCAAAGGAGATGAATATTCAGGCTTTTCCCAAGGGCCAAGCTAAGACGACTGGATCCTGCCTCTGGCCCATCCCCTCCGGCCTGTCCAGAAGGCTCTGCTTGCAGCAGAAGGTTTGGCACAGCTCCCAGGGCCGTGGGAACACACAAGAGCTGCCACCATGACTGGAGGCTAATTTAGAGTAACAAACGGATTCAAGGAAGACCAAAGCTGCTCACAAACAAGCGGCAGAGCTTGCTTCAGAGGCAGAGCTAAATTTATCAAGCAACACATTCTGTCCACTCATTGCTCATTCATCTCTAACGACTCTGTTTGTGAGCATAATTATGTTTTTCTGCAGTGGTTATTTGAGAACATTTTTCTGACTATATCATGGAGCAACATTCTAACCCAAAATAAAGCTTGTTTGTTTGGTTGGTTTTTGTTTGAATAATTAAGTTCCAGATGAAAGATTTGGCTTCTCCAAGGAGGGCACAGAAAATCCTTTCCAATAGCCATGAAAAAGTATTTTAAATCAGATTTGTTCCTAAGTCACAGCATGTATAAAATCATTCTTAATATAGCTTTCTGGGGTTTTTTTTAAGACTAAAATGAACTTCAAAACAAACTTAAGGTATCTATGAATGATAACTTACTGTAATGGGAAACAAGCAGGACACTTAAGTCCTTTGAAAAGCAGAACCGTATTCATTTACCTTTTTTATTTATGTCTGCTAAATTACTCTTCAGCCAGTCATTATTCCAAACCCAAGAATAATGCTTCACTAGATGTGCTGCAAGCCATTTTTAAAAATAAGTTGTAATATTAGAATTGAATATTTATGGAAGGTAGTATGTATAGCTCAGAAAGCCTGACAAACAGATATTTTTTAACCTTAAAAAAAAAAAAAAAAAAAAAAAAAAAAAAAAAAAAAAAAAAGGATAATTGGATACATCTGAATGAAAGAAAGCTGAAGTTTTAAGTGGCCAATGAACTATCATAAGTAGCTAATGTGTGATGTCCTACTTAGTTTATCTTTGCTGTAGGAAAACCTACTCAACATCTTCTATATTCACATTAATTAAAATAAAAATCATAAATTGCTTGTTAAATTTTTTAATGGATCTTTGGTCATGCTGTGTGAATTTCATGCTCAATTAAAGCGTTTTGCTCCAGATTATACTTAAAATTTCTTGCGGCCCTACTGAAATTGGCAGGGCTACAGATGTCCACAAGTTTGGAATATTGTGCCCCCATCATGTCCCAGTATGTAACTTTAAATGTGAGAATAAACTCCAGAATTATTATTATGGAATAAAATTAAAAGAAAATTCATCGCAGGGTATATAGCTAACGACTACATTTCACTCTGCACTAGAAGGATTACATTCCCCTAAGATACTGGTATGTTTATTTGTGCAAGTTGCACATACCGAGCTCCTTCTGAAAACTGATGTCTGTTTTGAAATGCTGGGCTTTTGTGAATCTCTTTTAAACTTTACCTGATCTCATGCTGGGTTATCTGGGAGAATGCTTTTCCCTCCAAGGCCACAGCTGCTCTTGTGTGTATTTGCTGCTCACCACAACCAAAACTATCAGCTCATGTGCTTAAATGAAAATGGGAATTAACAGAGAGCCAGGCAAGTGCTAAAAGCTCACACTTATTTCACAACAAACAGAATTTGTAAAACATGTCGTGCAATGAAATGAATACATTTAGAGGCTGGGTTTTGATTGTGGCTATTTGAGAGAATAAGAAAACACACATATCAGATATTAGTCTTTTGACTTGGAGGTGTATTCATGCTGCAATGATGAGAGAGGAACATTACCCTCCAGACCCTGTTCACACCACCCTCGAAGCAAATGGCAACAGTCCAGCAGTCATAAAAGAGGCCAAGATGTGTCAAGAACATTTTTCAACGACATGATGACCTTTATGTTTTCTTTCACATGCTTCTCATTACAAAGAAATTAACAAAAGAAAGGGGGCTTCATAAAGTGGTTGGAAAAGAACTTACAAATTAAATGGTAATTAAATACATAACAAGAAACTATCAATTCATGAAGAAAACAACAGACAGGATTAAATAGCAGCAATACCTTTAAATCACAGCCCTCATAAAGCATTAAAAATAAAGGTATAGTTCATAAATATATGTTTGAATTCAGAAGCAAAACTGAATATGCAATGAGACAGTTACTGAATGAGTAGACATGTTGTTAAAGCAAATTCAAATTCTCATCAAGAACAATATTTGGGTACTAAAATTTAAGTCTATTAAAAAACATTGTTTATATGGCTTTTATTAATATGGCAGCACAAAACCTGTCGGAATAGTATCTGGCTTAAATATAAGCCATATAGAAATCTGGAGAAATAAGAATAAATAGAATGAAGCGAAAGAAAGAAAGAAAGAAAGAAAGAAAGAAAGAAAGAAAGAAAGAAAGAAAGAAAGAAAGAAAGAGAGAGAGAAAGAAAGAGAGAAAGAAAGAAAGAAAGAAAGAAAGAAAGAAAGAAAGAAAGAAAGAAAGAAAGAAAGAAAGAAAGAAAGAAAGAAAGAAAGAAAGAAAGATAGCTTTCTCCAAAACTGACAAGATGAGGCAAAAATCTTATACGTAATGAAAGACAGAGAGCAGGAAAAAAAAGCAGTATGAGATAAAAGGAAGTATGTAGTACTTTTAAACGTGTTGGAGTGAGTACTGATAGAGAAATAATAAAATTTTATTAGCTTAATAGGATTTCAGCAGGCAAGTCTACAGACATTCTAGGATAAGCAAAGAAGGATTTCTTGAAAAGAAAAGAAATAAAGCAAGCAATGAGTAAATGGTGTCAAGAGCTTCTAAACAAACCCACAATATTATAAAAAAAAAAATTTAAAATACTTTCTCAGGAAAAGAATTATAACACATCACATCTCAAAAGAGCAAAAGACTCCATGAAAGAAGTTGCATCTAAAAACCTTACAACTCAAGAACACTGTAAAAGAGGACCAAGGTACTGATATCTCAGAAGGTGCCATGTTGGTACACTGGAAAAAAATGTGAAAATTCATCACAGGTACACACTCTTTGTGAGGAAACACTTCAGAAAAATGCTGGTATTGAATAGAATGTATTTCTAATTGAGTGCTAAAAGTTGCCAGAATTCAACTATTTGTTGCTTTAAATGTTATCCATTTTAAAATAGAGATAGATAGATAGATAGATAGATAGATAGATAGATAGATAGATGGATAAATAGATAGATTGATTTCAAATTTCAAGGAAAATCCTGAAAGGAAAACCCATTAGTGGGACACAAATCGGAGGTACACTAAAGTGTAGCTCTGTAAAAAAGCACTGAAGGGGAGTTTATGGTCTTTATTGCAAGGGACATGCCAGAAGCAACACTGGACACATAGATATAACAGAGCTACCTTTGTGCCCCTGGCTGTGTCATAGCAGCATGGAAAATTTTCCGCATGCTAGAACATTCACCTTCTGTGCAGATGAAATCTATTTTTTTTTTTTTGTGTCATGATAGCATTTCTCCANAAAAAAAAAAAAAAAAAAAAAAAAAAAAAAAGCCTTCCAACTTCTGCATCTGTTTTGGTGTGTATATGATACAATACATGTAATTTTAAAAACATGACCTTACTGGATTTGAAGTGTGCTGTATTCCTTGAGATTGAAATCAAACTCTTGAGAACAGGTGGAAGTGGAATCAATGTTTTTTCTTAAAAAGCAGATCCAGCTTTGGCTCAGTGTATCACTCTTGCTTCTTTTCAGATGCAAAGGGCCAGTACTGCATCATCCACAGAGATGGGATTTGCTACAAACACAATACTCATTTAGTTCTCTTCCTATACTGCATACCTTATATATGAGATTTGCAATTTTACCTCTTCTTATCAGACCTTTACACATGCAAAAGCTCTTCCATTTTATATTTGACTGAAATTTTGCATATTAATCAAGCCCTGTGTGTATGTGTTAGGTAATGTCCAGAACAGTGTTAGGCACATCCATTAGCAGCATTATTAAATTTGACTGGCTTCCTTAGTTATTAAATGTTACTGTTTACCCAGTTCCCTGTTGAACTCAAGTAACAAAGAGGGCTGTGCTTGATGAACAAAGACAGTACAAGATTAAGGTAGAATTCTTATTCTCTGCGGAATATAAGATTCTGTATGTCAAGTGAAAAAAAGAAAACCGAGGGAAAAGTTTTTCATTAAATCATTTCAGCTCTCTTCTCTATATGTTTGCTTTAACACATTAGATCTTTAAAATGCAACTTTGTTCTTTTCTTAAAATAAAAATCACCTACAAACATCTGTTCATGCTAAAGTATATGGAAACAACATTTTGCATACACACTTGCAAAACTTCATGCAATGGTATTTTACATGTGCATTGCAGAAGTTGATGGTTATCCACAATAAACACATTTCTATAGAGGGAAATGGCCACATGGCCTTCCAGGATGTGACCTAAAGAAGAACATGACAGTATTAATTGTCATTGTTAATGAGTGTAATTGAGGTAAGGAAAAAAAAAACAGTTACAATACATAATACAGTATAAGTTCCTTAATCTAAAACATTATAAGAATGCTTACGTTGTGCTGTAAACCACCAAATATCTGCATTGAGAGAATAATAAATTTGCAAAGTAAACTTTTTAGGAAGTATGTAATGTAGGAAGTAAAATTTCTGTACAACTTTAACTGAGTCCCATTGTGCTTTCATATAGACTTTGGTAAGTGAACTAATTAATTTTGTACCAGGATTCTACCTCAGTTCAAAACTGAGTCAGTTAGTCAGTAAGTGGGAAAATCTGCAACATTTTACAATTACTTTTCCATAAGCTCACTATGGCATTCATCACTGCAGCTTCTGAATGAAAGTTATTTGAAAATGTCAACTAATTTATGTTTTTGCATTCCCATGAAGACACAAGGTTGGCTATCCCCAATCTGTGCAGCTACAGCAGAAACAAGGGGCAAGTAAATACAAAAATATTCAGTATGGATGTCCATTTTAGGATGCCTCATAGCTGGGATTTTAAGAGCGCTTGATGTTATGCAACATTTTATGCATCCAACTAGGATCCTGTTGATTCTGTGCCAACCACAGGCAAAACTGTAAAGTGGTAGCAGAACAACTTTTAAGTGATCATGCATAAAACAATTGATTTAGGGAATTCTCATATGTCTACAACAAATAAAATTCAATTATCTGAACAGCATCCAAAGAGGAATTTTTGTTTTCCAGCCCATGCCACCCCCTAGTCTCCTTGTGCATCCTCCAATTCCTGCAGCTAATGAAGGCAGCCTACAGAGAGCAGACTCCTTGGCTGTGCAAGACTTCTCCACTGTGAGGGCACAGTCCATCCTGTGTAAAAAAGAGGAGGGGAGCAAAGAATTGGCACAACATATAATTGGAAACTCTTTATATTTCACAAAGAAGAAGGAGAAAAGCACATTTTAAAAATAATAATATTGAAAACAATGTGATTTTGCTTAGAATTCTGCTCTTGTGGAGCTTTGAGGCTTGGAACAATACATTTACTTATTTTGTAGGACTACATTATGTTGTTAAACTATATTTTAATGACAGCAATTCATTAATACGACAAATGTTGCATTAAACACATTTCAGAAATGTCTCAACAGATAAGGCATGTCCTTGTCATAACCTGTAAAATAAATTAAGCACAGCATCTCTGATATTGTAGAGAAGAATAAGGGCTAGTTTACTGTCTTCTATTTACTCTTAAATTCCTAAATGGAAAATTTAGACCCTTTTAATAATGATTCAGCAAGTGGCTGCTGCCTTCTTGAAAGAAGAGGACTGCTAGAATATCTCTCTTCAGAACGGCTCTTTTTTTTGGTACTGCAATTTAGTCTCATGATACTTTAAAACATATAGGAGCCTTTCTTGGATTGTACGAAAATCATACACTTCATATATCAAAAACGGGATCTAGGATGATAAATGGTGATTTTATAAACATGTCCTTCCCTTCCTTTCACTTTCAAGA
>WEIU01006575.1:245399-270213 GCA_013389925.1 Aegithalos caudatus | reverse complement strand
CCATGTTTGAGAATAGATGCTAGCATTTTTTCACTGGTTGATTCTGCGGAAATAGTAACTGAAAGCTTATGAGAACAAGATATGCTTCAAAAAATTACTTTGCTCTTCTAGCTGGTAAAATTAACAAGCAGAATGGATGGTAGAATCAAGAATAAGCCCCTTGACTTTAATTTGTTTCCCTCATCATAGGTCAGCTCTGTGGTGTTCATAGTTCACTCCTGAGCACCTTCTTTTTAAGATCCAATTCAGGTCTGTAGCATAGAATTAAAATTTCTTCATTATTCTCTTCCGGAGATTGTATAGCAGCTCTCCACAAAATTATTGCTCATGTCTACTTTTCATAATATTACGTTCAGGCTGTGACTTCTAGAATAAGGTAACAAGAAATCAGCTTCTAAAGGCAAGAGGCAAAGGGGCTGCTTAACCATGTCGCCTCTACAACTTGTATTGATCAGAGTTGGTAAGAGTACAGAAAAAATGAGCCCCAAAGGATCACAGATAGCTAGATCAAGTGAGAAACTCCTTCTTATTTCTCCTTCTGCCTCTCCAACAGTGATGTTTTCTTCTTTCTGATTACTTAAAAATGTCTAGAAAAGTTTAAGCTGCAAATGTACCATTCAGAGAATATTCTCATGGCAATACCAAATAAGCAGAAAATTGAGACTACCTTGAGGAAATAAGGTTGTGTACCGGTATTACAGAAGCTTCTTTTAACCAGTAAGCATAAATAATCTGATAGCATGATGATTGAGAGATCATATAACATAAGGGTCTTAGATATCATTCTCACTTATCTGCTTTAAAGAGTAGAACTGCACTTTAATGAACCAAGTTTAAATGTTTGTAATCCAGCAGATGTCCACACATTTAAAATTTCCCCATGGGTAAAAGAACTATGTGGTTTGAGTACCAGATGAGTTGATCTGGAATATTTTATTATTCTGATCTAGCCTGGTGGTCTCTAGAAGATGACAATTCTATTTTCAGCTTATTTTCTTCTTTCCTAATTTTCCCATAACCATTTAAATTAAAATTTCCATCAAATAATGTCTCACTGTTACTGGACATAGTTCTGAGGTTTAATGCTGTTCTTTTATCTCCACAGTTATATTCAGATATTTCTCTGTTTTCCTGGTTCTGTGTGTTTATAAGTTTCCACATGAGCAGGAGTTTTCTACATCTTCGTATTGTTTCCTATCCTTGACAAATGCTTCAGCCTTAAACAGATTCCTGACAGATTGGTTCAGAGCCAACATGTAGGCTACAGTGCTAAATGGAGCAACAAACTCTCTATTACTTGTCTCTTTCATAAATTTAAAAATCTTGTTGTTTTTGGCCTGCATACGTCACTGAACTCCTAACAGAGCAGTTACATTACAGGATTTAGCTAAAGTCACTTTTCTTAAAGTAGTTTTTAAGTCAAATCAGGAATACAATCCAATTCAGTTGTAGGCTCAGTCCTGAAGACCAAGGGGTCCAGAGAACTTCTTTATTTGGGAAGAAAGAAGCCCTCTGACTCTCTTTCTCTTGTCTGTAATAAAAGTTAATAACCTCTGGATGTACATTAAAAGAGAAGCAGGGTGAATAAGAAAGCTCTTTCAGGGTACTACCTGAGTATTCTGTTTCTTAATCTACCCACTGTTTTGAGCAGGAGTCTACAGAAATGGCTGTGCATATGTCAAGGAAATCCATAACCTTGCTTGTGTACCTAGTAAAGGGAATAAATTAATACAGGAATACTATGTGTCTGTTCATAGCAGAAGGGAAAATGTGAAAGTAAAGGAAATGTGAAAAAAAATGCTCTTATCTGCTATAGTCCTACCTTCAAAGAAACCAAATGCTATTTCAGGAAGGACAAAAATGAGAATCTGGGGAACTGCAGGCCAGTCAGCCTCACATCAGTCCTGTGAAGATCATGGAGGCACTAATTCTGGAAGCGTTTTCCAAACACACGAAGGACAAGGCAATGAGGAGAAGTCAAAGTAGCTTTACCTAGTGGAAGTCATGCTTAACCAAGCAGATCCCTTCCCACAGTGAAAGGACTACCTTGTCACATGATGGGTAGAATAATGGAAGTTGTTTGCATCAACTTTATTAAGGCCTTTGGCACAGACTCCTATAAACAATCTTGCAGGCAAGGTGACATTGTATGGGTTTGGTAAATTGATAGCAAGGTGGACTGAATGTGGCTGAACAGCCAAGCCCAGGGGGTGGTGATCAGTAGCACAAAGTGCAGTTGGAAGCACCTCACTGGTGGTGTACCCTGGGGCTCAATAGAGAGGCCAATGTTGTTTAACCTCTTCATTAAAAACCTGAACAATGGGGCAAAGTGAACCCTCAGCAAGAGATAAAAAAAATATTGGAGGCGTTGAAATTCAACACAGGGTGGAACTGGGCAGAGAGGAATATGAAAAGGGAAATGCAAGGTTCTGTTAATGCAGAGCAATAACCCCATGCATGAGGACACACTGAGTTTCTGAGAAACAGCTCCATAGAGAAAGAGCTTGGGATCCTGGTGGACAAGTTGAATGCTAGCCAGCAATACACCATAGTGACAGAGGTGACCAACAGCGTTCTGGGCTGCATCAGGAAGAGCATTACCAGCAGACTGAAGGGTGCTACCTTTTCTATCTACCAAATATTGTTGAGGCCATATCTGACATACTGAGCCCAGTTCTGGATTCCCCAATGCTGGAGAGATACGGACTTACTGGAACAAACCCCATGAAGGGCTGTGGGATGACTGAGGGACTGGAGCATCTCATATGAGGAGAGCTGAGACTCTTCTACCTGGAGAAGGTTCAGGGGAGAAGCTCATAAATGTGTGTAGACACCTGATGGGAGGCAATGAAGAAAATCAGGCTGTTCTCAGTAGTGCCCAATGACAGGACTCAAATATTCAAATATTAGTTTGGACATTTAGAAAAATCTTTTCAGTAACTTATTATATTAAAAAAAAACAAATTTTCAAAATATGTAAATAACTCCAAAAGTTATTTCTAAGCAATTTTCATGCATTTAACTATGTTTAATTTGTTTTGAAAACTGTAAAACGTTCATTTTTAAACAATGAGAGATAGACGTCTGTCAGATACTTTTCATGAAAGTAGAATTTTCACTTCCTGGAAAGCAGGACATATTAAAATTTCACATGTCCCAAACTGAAATAAAGGAAATAGTAGGACTATTTTTTAAATTCACCTAAGATAAACTTTGATGAAAGTTTTAATTCTGACTCTTCCCCCCCAATTTATAATATTGAACACAATCCTGAATGAAATGTCTTCCAAAATGAAACATTCAAATACTCTGTCATGACAAGATTATAAAAAAGTTATCAGAATGCTTTGTTTTGATTGAAAGCAAAACAAACAAAATATAGTCAATCCTGACACATTCCCACATAACATTTACAACTGAATTAATTGGCATTTTCTGAAAAACATTCTGCTCAGAATTTCTGAGCCCCTCCACTGACAAGTGTATAGAATCACTGCTCTGTCCCAGGCAACCCCCCACACATGCACACATCCTGTTGCACTGACAAGATATCTATTGAGAATGCTGGCCTTGTTAAGGTGGAATTGCCTTGCTATATTCATATCACTGAGGCAGAATAAGGAGGAAAAGCAGAGGAACTGTTCTGAGGGGTGTCTCAAATGGATAGGTTCTCCTTGTGCTTCCCCTGAGAAAACCTTTTATTCATTGGTTTTGCTCCAGACCATACCTGGGAGCAATGTTTAGTCCTTTTATAGGTCATTTAATATTATTGCATGTTTACAAGGAAGAATTTGGATTTTTTTACTTTGTAAAACTAAACTTCAGAGAAAAAACCCACTATAATGCAGTTAATGGGGTTCTTTTAAACCATTATCTTTAAAAATGTTCCAAACCTGTCCCAAAGTGTTCTACCAGAGGAATAAGATTTAACCACAGAAGCTTCTTGGTTCACACCAGGTTTCAGTTAACCATGCAAAAGTATCACACATGTCTTGCCATGATTTTCATGATTTGCTGCTCTTGATTCTCATAACCACATTACCATCTGAAAGAAGATCTACATCTGAAACTTATTGTTGGTTTTGTTTTAGTCCTTTCAGATTTATTAAGATTTTAGAATAGACAAGGAAGTAACTTCCTCCTTTCTCCTTCATTGAACTCATCAGAGAATTTATAAGGCCAGAAATTTTCTTTTTCTCCCCTCTTCCTTTGGTACAGTGACTTGCTGTAAAGATCTCTGCCTTTACTCCAAGATGCAGAATTTCCTGCAAAGAATTCTTGAAAACTGAATGGTAAATGTTCACAGGGAATCCCTTTAACTGATTCATTTGCAGTTGTCTGTGGTCTTAAATGATTTGCTGATGGGAAACTTTAGGTTTTTGTATGACCATATCAGAAAGGAGAGTCTCAGAGGAGTGGTAACACTGAGAATACATATATATTGTATATAACATTTACACATACTGAACTGTAATTGGCACAAACAGAAAACTTTAGTCACAACTGAACCCAAACAGGAAACTAAGGCAAAACTTTTGTGGTTTGGGCTCATGAACTACACCACTTTCTTCAAGCAGAAGAGCATCTACAAATCTACAGATCTGAACAGATGTGACAGGAAGAACTGAATATAGACTGGTGACCACTATTTGTAAATATTCTGAATACAGTGAACACACACAACTGAGATACAGGTTTCAGAAAATGCTGGATACTAAGCATATGATCTGGCATCCTATTAAACAGAAACTTCTGACTTAATATTGACTTTATAATGACAAGCAGCAAGACAGAAAACAAGAGTATTGACAAAAGAGCTTTTATTTTCCCCTTATGTCAGCTGGTCATGTCACTCACTGCAGTTAAATCCAACCTCTAATTGCAACAAGCATTATGAACAACATTTGCTAATTTATTATGTCGTGCTATGCCAAGCCTGCATTTGAGTGCATACTATAGTATTTCTACATCTACAATTTTCTCTGTCTAAAGTTGTCTTCATACCAAAAGGACTGGGCTTGTTAAATGTGTGTGCATTTTAATACATAATATCTTAAAAAACATAAGCACAGATATTTTCTTGTCTGCATGTATACCCTCATCTTCTATTCTGTTTTACAATTTCATCTGCGGGAAGGAATAAAGTTTGAAAACACAGGAATCTTACACCTGTTGCTACATTTACACATGTGGAAGATGACTGCAAAATGCAAGCAAAACACATCATTGTGAATATGAAAGTGTTTCACAGCCACATTGCATGAGCTCAGACAAATGTGGGAAATGACAATAAATGAACCACTGTCTTTTGTTCTGCATCATGCACATATTGGGCACTCCAAGTCAGTATGAACTCACCAAGCCTGCCATATCTATGAAAGCCCCTGCCAAATCTGAAGCTCTTTTACACAACCAGACACTTAGAAAGGAACAGAAATACAAATGAGTGTCAGGCCATAATATTTTAGAGCTAAATAATAGGATTGGATGCAATAATGCATATCCAAGACCAGTAAAGACACAAAATATCTACCAGTTATATGTTCTGTAGCTTTATTACGATTGTTTGTCAGGAATATTGTTCTGAAATATAAAAGCACAGCCTACCAGATGCTGAAGTGCACATGAATTTTAATGTGTTTCTTTAATGCTGATAAACTGAGGCAGTGGATGTTTATATTTTCAATGACTGGTATCAGTCTAGTTTAGAAAATTCAGTTCTAGATTTTTTCCTCCATTTGCTCACATTTTTCTACTTCGGTGTGTAGCAAAATCCCCAATTAAAATCCATTTTATTAATCTTTGCTCAAGAGGTAGAAGATAATTTCAGTCTCAAAGCTCTTTCACATACTTTGCACACTCAAGGCTTAGAAGAAATTGATTTTTGACATGAAAATGATCTCTGATTTCTCATTCTTCGAATGTTTCTGTGTGAATCATTCAGAATGCTCAAGTGAAATCATCTATTAAACAACATATAGTGACACCATTTATTAAAATTAAAAAGCCATTTTAAATGCTTCTTAAGTGGTGGGGATCTCAACAGAGTCCTTTGCAGTAGGGGTGAGGAGTGTCTACATAAATTATTTTTAGCAGAGCCATTTCTTATACACCATGAGTAACACAGATCCTAAAACATTTAATCTAAGAGGTTAACTTGAATATGTTAGAAAAGTAAGCATTTACAGAAGTCTTTTACAACAGGTTACAACACGAAGTGATAGCTACAAGGTGTAGCCTTTAGTGAGTTTTTTGCTGCCTGCCCTCAGGCTCATAATGTCAGATTTGGCAATTCTGCTGAGGAAAAAAAAAAAAGCATGTATCTGGAAATTTATACACATATGTATACGAAATGTTATAAAGTCTTTTAAAAGAATATGGCCTGGTTTTAGCTCTATTGTGAAGTATGGGAACTAAATAGTTTCAGCTTCTTCATATTGCTTTTACAATGAATAACCTGTAGTTTTGTTGGTTTTCCAACATTATCTCTTAAATCCCCATTCTGCAATGCCACAATTACAGATCAGTATAAGAAAAATTAAGAAAAAGGTTGAAGTGATAATATCAGTATCTTCTATAGCTCTTAGCAATATTTTCCTTTTCTGGAAAAGAAATTTTCCAGTCACCATACTCTATGAATATTTATAGAGTCCATACAGAAAATATAATGTCCATACAGACAGAGCCTGCAGGCACTCTTCCATAAGTAATTATTTATTATTTCAGTTTTCCTTATTTAGTCAATATTTCCAGGATAAAGGAAATAAATACCTGAGAAGGTATTTCACTAGGGCTTCATTATTTGACCAACTAATAATAAATGTGACAGTTGACAGATCTGTGTAAGTGCATTTTTTACCTGATGTCTTCTTTATCATTCCTACTAAATATCATTTTTAATTTGCTCTACACACATGAAACAAGGATGCAACCAATACTCCCAGGAATATTTTTCAGTACCCTGTTGCTCCCATTAGGCTTGAATTCTTGGCATGAATTTTTAAAGGGTTCCTTATAATTTTAAACCCTATTCCTCCCATTCAACTTGAAAGGGATCCCTATGTTGCCAACAGTTAATATTCTCATAAATGTTTCTCATAAACATTCACTTCCTTGCTTTCAACTCAGCGTTTCTGGGATCTTTTAAAATTATTTCTTCCTCATGTCTTCTGTGATCTTGCAAGCTGTTAACAGACTAACTGTGGGCAGAAAGAAAGATCATCCTTGTCTGTACAGCATAAATTCTCCAGTGTCTTTCCTGGCTCAGTTCCATTCAGCAGCTCCTTTGGCACACACAGTTCTCTGCCTCTTTACACCAGACCCCCGACCTCCACCTCAACTGTCCTTCCTCTCGTGCCACATACATCCTTTTTTTTTTCTTTTTTTTTTTTTTTTTTTTTTTTTTTTTTGGTCTTTCTGATATGTAATTTCTTAATACTTTAAGAAATAGGCATTAACTGAATGAAGCAATGATTTTCGAGCATGCATTCTTTAGTGAGTAAATTCACATGAACATTTCCACAGAAATCAATAAAGACTCTGCACATTTGCACTTAAGGCTGCTCTACAGGCTGTTGAGCTGCTGAAATATCTTAGACAAACAAAACTGAATGAACTCAAAAGATCTTACGCCTCCCTTCACTGTGACTCTCAGTTCTGGGCTGCTGTCTGGGTTAGAGTCTCCACCTTATTCTCCACATGTTAAATCCTTTAAAACAAGCTACTTTCCTGCTTTTGCAGTACCTTATAATTGGCATTAACTTTTTATTTGCAGCAAGAAAAACACTACACAGTTTCTTTAACTGCTTTTGACACTGATCACTTCCCCTGGGCATGCAAGTTGCCACTGCTGGTGTCACCCTGAGCCCTTTCCTGTGGCAGTGCTTTAGTTTTTTCAGAAAGGCACCTGTGACAAAACAGGCAGAATTCCTTGACACAATTTCCTTTAAAAAGCCTTCAGTTTTCCTTGTCAACAGCTCCTACCTCAGCCCTCCTCCCATTCTTGCTGTAGGTTGCAGTATTTCTTCAGTGACCTCTTTTCCTTGTTACCCTAGGGATGGTTGCCCAGGCTTTCCCAAACAGGGATATAATCATGTTCAGCTGTTTTTTGGTTTTCTTTGTTTAAGACATGTCCTCCCTCAAGTTAAAAAGTATCCATGAACATTAAACCAGCCCAGGCCTGACATACCCAGCCAACGTCAGCAGAATACAAATATTTTGAGATGGCAAAAAGGCACTGTCATGCAAGTTTGAAGAGATATGTGTAGACACAAAGCAAAGGGAGTATGTTTCCCTAGTGCTGCACCACGAGTGACTGCTCTGTGCCTCTGCAGTCCAGCAGATACTGGGGCCAGCTGGACAATGCCATCAGCTCATGGAGAGGAGAGGAGAGGANACCATACGTTTAACTGTAAAAATGATGCATTATCAGAGACTGGAAGAGGTGTGCTCTTGACAGAGTGTGGTCACCTAACTGAAGCAGGGACTTAATGGCTTGAGAAAAGGTAGAGAGAAGAGGAGAGGAGAGGAGAGGAGAGGAGATGCTACCATGGGGCCCTAAGCTCACAGTAGTCCCAAAGCAAGAGAGAGGTGATGAGGAGCAGGGAAGAAGCATAAAGTCCTACAAGCCCACTGGATCATTTGTGCTCTTCTCTGTTGTCCCTCCAGAAGTTATTGCGGTGGCTGAAGTTTCTTTGTGAGTAACAGGACCTGTGAACATGAAAAACATCCTGATGTCTGAAAAAGTCATCATCTACTTCTTCCTTATAGGTACTCCCGGTGCCTAGGAAAGGTGATTTCACTGGTCAAGATTTACAGCAGACGTGTCTGTGTAAGCAAGTAGGTTTATATGTTCCTGAGAATGGCCAGAGGGAGAAGTGGTTCTCCAGATCAGAAAGACAAAAGTAATGCACTCTGGTGCATATGTAATTATGAGGAAATGAAAACAAGGTCCATGGATAGAAGTGTCTGCTGCATAAAATCCTATACCAGAGAGAGAACTACAGAGGGCTGCATGTTTCAGCCCTTTGTGAGGTCTGTTCCAGACCTTTGGCTCTGAAGGAGAAGACAAAATGGGAAGGTGGGAATTCCCACAGAAGTGGGAATACAAGTGGAACCAGGGGCAGATAGACACAGACACCAGAGAATAAATGCTAAGCCAATTTTTTTTCCTGCTGAGATGGTGTATCTGTCAGCAGTTAGCCTACAAGTGCAGTTTAGAATGAGCTCCTTTTACCACCAAATTGCCAAAAATGCTTAATCTACCCCACCCATTTTAGCACCTTCAGTAATGGAGCAGATGTGGTGCATGCCCCGCAGGCCAAGCAAATTGTTCACATGTCATGTTTTGCTGTAGGATGCAATTTGATTGTCACTGATTTCTTATGCAAACATAAAAACATACAGAGCATAATCAAAATGGCTATTTTGTTGGAAGGCCGCAGTGGGTGCAGAAGTTTGTTTAGAACCTGATATACTCAACAAAACATTGCAGCCACAAAATCTCAAAACACAAATCGCAAGCTAGGTGGATTTCTCACCTGCAAAAAACTGTAGCGATGGTTTCTGCAACATGAACCATAGAATGGTTTGTGTTGGAAGGGACTTTAAAGACCATCTGGACAGGGACACCTTCCATTAGACCATGTAGATTCAGGTCCCAACCAATCTGGCCTCAAATATTTCCAGAGATGGGGCATCCACAGTTTCTCTGGGTGAACCAGTAAGGGTATTTTAGTGGCAACAAGCAGGGTAAACAGGAGCAGTTTGTATACTGAGTGCACTTCTTAGAGAAAGCCTACAGGTAGAGTAATTATTACAAGATCTTTTAGGGAAAGTGTAATAATAGTGAGTTCAGGTATGTTATGTGGGCCACATCATCCTCTTTGTTTTCATGGTCAAAGAACAAAATGCCTGAGATTAAAGCTGCATTGTTCCATTTGGTGGACACACGACTAGTTGAACCATACAATGAATTACTCATGGCTTTATTTTTAGACCTTCATTTCAGGTACTCCTGCAACTATCCTTGTCTCTGGCAAGACAGTGCATGGCATGGGGAGGCAGACATCCAAAAATAGTAAGCATTCTACATTTTTGGTGGGAGAACACGTTGGAGAGCACTCACACTGTCATACCCAACATAATCCTCCCTCTTGCTGCTTCAGATACCATCTTTGACACCTCTATCAGTTCCTAAAATGGAACCAACAGTATGGGATCAACTTCTCTTTAAAAGCAACTCATAAGAGGCAGAGGACAGTTAAAGCAGCCTTTAAATTATCAATGCACAGAACTTATTAACTTATTAACTTATTAACTCCTCAACTCCTCCACAAATCTTTTTTTTTTTTTTTCTTATCTCCTTTCCCTGTAAATAGATCTCTGTCTCAGTGATTGCTTGTGGATGACTGCAATCCTTAGATTTTCACTGCCTACTTTTAGGTAGCTAGAGAGATCATCTTTGGGCTAGCGTGTCCAAAAATGTCCTTAATAGTCATGCCTCAGTTACTTGGGAAATCAAAGATATTTCTGGCTTCATTCAAATATTTTCCTGGAAAAAATATACTGCCTTTCTACCAGCTTTGGAAAGGAGTAATACATGATGTATGCCTTGCCATACCATCTGTGCAAACTTACCACAATATATAGCAGTTTTCACATCTGTAGTTCCAATTATCCATTTTAAAACAAATACATTTTCAGTTAAATCCAAAACTTTTGTTTTGTCCAATGAGAATTCTTTCTCTGGTAAGGTAAGGGTTGTCCACATGGCTTGCCAAAACATGTAAGTGGTCCTGTTGCTTTTCATGGGGATCTTTACATGTATGGGAGCTGGTACCTTGGTAACTGGAACTCGAGGGCCAAATTCTCTGCTAGTGTCACCCTGTGAAGACCACATCCTTCAATTCAGCTCCACTGATTTATATGCCCAAACTGCATAATGAAATTTAGCCAACTGGAAAGTAGAATATAAAAGCATTATGATGCTGTCAGGCTTTATGGTAGAAAGCCTTGTAGCTAGCATTTGTTTGGAAAAATAACAAGCCCTGAAGATCTTGGCTAGATTTCCTTAACAAGTAGTCTTATTAATGCCAATCCCCTGTATGGAGAACACTGTTAATCCCAGGAGTTTAAGCAGAAGCAAATATTTTTTTTCATTTATAAAGGTTCTTTGAATAAAATTAAGCTTGCAATGACAAGACCAGCAAGTAGGTGCATGGTTCACTCACAACCTGCAGCTCCCCACTGTACTTCCCTGTTCTTACAAAGCTTCAGGATCAAGAGTGTGAAAATGCAATTCCTCATTAGTTCTTCAAGAAACTACTCATCCTGTGCCCAGGTAATGACTTCAAGGAACATTATTTAGAAGTCAAAACAGCATTGTCTTGAAAGATTTAGAGAGCTGAAGTCACCCTATGGCTTGCTTTCTGATAGTTTGATTCAGCAGAGTGTTCTGTTTGTTTCCTTTGGCTCCATTTCTTGTTTGTTTTCTGCCATATAACTTTTGTCCAGCAAAGCTTCAGACTGACTAAAGCTCTGCAATGCCCACAGGAAGGTGGAGGGGTACTGTTTTGACATGTTTTGGGCTATGCCAGAAGTGCTGTATGGAATGGCATTTTTCCTGGTGGCTCCCCACAGGTTAGGCACGAACATCCGTGGCTTGCCTTGTTCCCAAATCCATTCTCCTGTAGCACAGGTGACTCCAATGTTTAATATAACTCTAACGTAAAGAACAGCATAGCTAGTTAAACAGAGATGAGTACCACTCCAAAACAAAATCTGTTTGTATTTATATTTAAAAACAGGAGGTGTATCCTCTAGCAGATATTCCAGTCTGCCTGGAAAGCGTATATGCGCTATTAAGGGAGGCTTACAAAGGCTTTGACGATTCCTATGGTAACCCAGTAGAAAGGCTGTTTCCATGGGGACTAGCCAAGCCTATATAAACCTTCTGTCTTCATTAGAGTATCTCTGACACTGAATGCTTTAACAGTTACTGTTCTGGAATAGTTAACAACAATCTCTGCTCTGAGGAGAGAATAAATTCTTTCCTTCCGGTGGAAGTCCAGTTATTTTGTCAGCTTTCAGCAATACTCAACTGAACACCTGTCATGTATCAATATAAGGAACATACTAAACAGTAGTGTACACTTTAAAAAACACTCTGATTTACCATCCCCAGCATTACAGTGTGTGTACACTATGCATTTAGAAATGCAGTTAATTTAAGCATTAGGACAGAATATATCATAGTCTTTAAATTTCACAAGCATTAAAAATATCTGGGTGTATGTGTAGTTGATTATCTGTCAAGGTAGTGCTCTGGTTCCCATTCAGATTCCCTTTCTCAGTCACTCAAAACTCCTTCTAATATACTCTACCAAAACAAAACAAAATTATTTATTTTGAATGTAAATCTCTCATGCTTGATCTCAGCCAAATTTGCTTTTCTCCTTACTTTTTTCCTTTTCTTCATTTTCCTTTCCTATAAACTCAACAGTTTTGAGTTATGCAAGTAGAAATAAAGCTTTGTTCCTTCCATATGTTCTACACAAAACATTTAAACATTCAGAACTCAAAAACGCCTGAAGGAACAAACTTCAAATTTCATCTCAACAATGTCTGCATCATCATTAATTTTGCCACCTCTTTCCTATATATTAATATGACTTATTTCCATTTTCCATTACCTTCTCCTTTAGTATAAGAGCCTTTCTTATCACTCTCTCCTGCATGTCTCTGGGATATTATTCTGCATGTAAAGACATGCCATCTAAGCTATAATATGCAGACCTTGGAGTAAATAAATCAAACAAACAAACACATTAAAATCTCTGAATAATTTTCAAAGACTTTAAAAATATTCCCCAAATAGCCTTTGTCTCTGGATGCAGCCCCACATGTGCAATGCAGTATGAGTTCTTGACTTGAGTCTTAGTATCAGCTTAAAATAGACTAAAATTATTTCTTTCTATCTTAAAAAACAAATGTCCAGGTGCCCTTTATGATATTTAAGACCTTTCCTTAAAAAGTCATATTAAATAGCTGTGGTCCCTTGCAGTTCATAAGAACCTTAATAAAGATTTTCTTCTCTATTTAATATATTTAATAATGGAAAGATATCTTCAGAGTAGGCATTCAGCATTCTTCAGAAAAAGACCACAAAAACAAGAGGACATGTTTATGGCATAGCTTTGTTCCACAGTTGCAGATTTTTTTTTTTTTCCAGCAAAGAATATCACAATACCCCTCCATTTTGGATGGATAATGACAAAGATGATGATTGATGCACCCAGCCAGGACCACTGTATCTCTGCTCATTTCATAAATTGTTGCTAAGAAGCACCCTCTAGTCTGGGAGGTTTAGAGAACTCAAAACATTCATGCATCTATCTCTGAGGCCATGTCTTGCTCAGCCTCAGCAGTTGTGCAGGCTTAGGTTCTTTAAACAAGACCCTGCTTAGATTAACCTGTCACTCATGGAGCATATGTGACAAAGCTAAAAAGTACTGTCACACTTCACAGCTTTGCTTTCTGTAAAGATGCTTTGGTTTCCACCTTGAAAATCAGAAACTGAAAATTGTTCTGATAGAGAAAGAAACTGAAAATTGTTCTGCCATGTCTCATGTTTATAACTCTTTTCCATGGAACTCTTTTCCATGCACTACTAGCATGCTCAGAAAAGCACCATACACAGACCACCTGAAAGACACACATCTTGTCATTCGATCATAACTGCTTATTTTCCAATATGTGTTTAGACACATTGCCAAAGACAGTTTCTGAATTATACACTTGATTCCAAGTATCACTTGATTACAGATTGCAGGGTATAAATGCACCTTCTGGCATGGTATAATCTGATGAAGTTCCTGGATCAGTCAGAGCACTTTGGGTCATGATGATTTTCTTCTTCACATTAATGCTGAGATCTGAACTTGTCTTAACTACCCAAACTGAGAGCAAAGCTTCATGTACTCTAAGTCAGAGCAGCAACACGAGGATAAAGAAGGCTTATGTACTTAATAATTTTCTGGTTGAGGATACTCAGGGCCTCTTTGAAAATAAATGGTATCTGATTAGGAAAAATCAAATTAAAAAGAGAAAAAGAGGGAATACTATCTAGCATACAAAATAATGCTAGTTTATGCCTCAGTCCATGTGAGGATCCAAGTTTTCAGAATTGCAACGAGATTAAAATCCAATTTTGCATGAGTGCCCTACTCACTGAATCACTTTAGGCACACAGGCCAATAGATACATATATTCCATCCCTTAAGTTTACTTGTTACTGCAGTTACCACATATTCATGGCTACTGCATACGCCAGCTGGACACACCACAAAATGCTTCCACCATTCTGAAAAATCTGGGTCATAACCTGTTGTAAAACAAGACACAATACTCACCAGTACTCTTTGAACCCACAGTGCACTGCTGGGCAAGCAGACTCTGTCTGTCCCTGTCTCCCCATCACCATACTCTGTGTCTTCACAAGCATTCAGAGTAAAAAGAAATTACACTCAATAGGCACTGTAACACCTGTGAATCTGAACAATGAAAGGAATTCTCTTGAGGATGACCTCTACTAAGGAGATGCCTTAAAATTACACAGCTCTTAAAATTCCAGTGTTTGCATGTTGCTCAGCTCGAACAGTAACATTTAGACAGTGACAATACCACCAGCACCCCTTCAAGCAGAGCCCAGGGAATGCCCCTGAATCAGCAGTGTATGTGCCAGCTGGACAGAATAAGGTCACTTCTCTCCCTTACATCTCTTTCACAGCAAGAAATTGCTGAGAGGAGTAAGTTTCACTCGATGTTCTTGTAGTGAAGACATCATTGTCAATTATTGCAGCTGTGAACAATCCCTGAGCAGACCAGAGAAGGCTCCTGAAGCCAGTCCCATCGGGCACAGTGTGCAGACATTATAATACAAAGGGCCTGGGTGCTGTAAAGGGAGAAGCCTGGGTGATGAGTGAGCTCCTTCCTTCTGCGTGGTGAGACTTACAGTTCAGGATGATTCAGTAAGGGAGTATGTCAGCAGAGAGAGTTTTTAATCTTGTTAGAGAAAGCAGTCTTCCTTCCTATTGGATACCTACCAGCAGTCTCTAGAGAGATGACTTCTTCCCAGTGCTGCACAGGATCCCACTGCTTGCTGTGCTGGAAGGAATGTGTCAGAACTAATCTTACAATAACAAGTTGCACTAACTGCTGACATGAATCTTGGCACTGACGTAAGCCTGAGTTGTTTAATTAGTATTTATGAAAGATGAAGTGATACGGTTCTTAAAAAAATGGTAACATTCTGTTACCATAATCTGTTATCATAAACTGATATAAAGATTTCAACCAAACTGAGATTACTTGGGAAGGGGAACACTTATTTGCAGTTTAGTAAAGCAGAAAAGGGATTTGGGGAGCACAGAATTATGAAGAAGTAAATACATAAGCTTTGGCTTCATTTCCCATTTAGCATCTCATTAAAAAAAATAATAATAATTTTGAGTGAAAAACTCAGCTTCTTATCATGAACACATTCTGAAAAATAGGTGACCACCCCAAATGTTTTAAATCATGATATTCTAGCAGGGATGTATTTATGGACCACATTGGCAAAATCAGGATCAGTATTTAGTATCTCCCTAATTTAAAAATAAATGCTTCCATGATTCATAGACCACTATTCAAAATGCAGAACTTCACTTTCATAGGCAGGAGAACTTAGAAAAATACATCCAATTAATGTTTGGTAAATTTTTTTTTAATTGTTAATTAATGCTAAATTCCTATAGATGAATAATAACATACACAGACACAGACACAGTGTGTTCTCCCATCTTCAAAGAAGAAATCCATTAAGAAATTGTTATTTAAAAATTCCTGGGGATATTTTCAGGTGTTTTGCTACTGTGATAGCATTACCTCAGGATAAATTCTGCCCATAGCTTCAAAAGTGTTTTATTTCCCACAGTCAGATTACTTTCTCCCATTGAAAATCTGATGGGAAGTGGTTTGAATAAAAGGATACTCAGCAACATTCCACTGTATTTTTCAAGCCAATTTGTGCACATCTCTAGGGAATGACCAAGGACATAGGGCTATCCACAAGGGTGGGAAACATTTGAACATGAGTATTTAGCATGGTAGCATGCTCCATGTTAGTATTTCTACGCATTTACATTGGGAATGAAGCAGACAGCTCCCAAGTGTTGGACTTGCTCCTCCTTCAAACCCATTTTCCACACACACGTTTGTGTTCCACAGAGGGCTGGTGGAGGTCTTGAAAAAGGAAGCCTGATGTTATCAAGGTAAATTATTTTCTTTCCATGTCTCTCATTTCCCTTCCATACAGAAAGGGGGAAATCTGCGGTGTCAGGTTTTTGAAATCCTCTTTTGGGAGACTTCTCTCATGTCTTCACCACCTGGATCAGTCTCAGTTCTTTGCATTCAAGCTTCTGCAGAATTTGTAAAGTATCAGTCTCTCTTGTTACTATATTCCTTCCCAGTAGTCACCATTCTCCACATATTTGGTGCAATTTAATTATGTGTTGAATTTTGTAAAGACTTTATGTTCACTAAGAGACTGGTTTTGCTGCAATGTGTCCACAATAAACAATATATACACAGCACTGCTTTGATCTTCTTTTACCCTAACTACATACCACAGTGTAAGTATCATAGAATATATTGAGTTGAAAGGGATCTTTAAAGGTTATCTATAGAGTTCAACTGCCCCAAGATGGGGATGGACACTTTCCACTAGACCAGATTTCTCAGACTCCCATCCAGCCAGCCTTGAGCATCACATCCTACCTTCCTCTGTAGACCCTCTGCTTCCCCTAATCTCTTTTATCCCGTTACTGTGCAGTGGGTTTCTCAGTTAAAGTCATTGTCTGCTCTCCAGCTTCCCTAGGTAGGCTGGGAATTCAACCAGTCCAGCACTGTCCATTTCCATTCCTTTCAGTGACTTTAAAATGCCTCAGAGTCATACATATACTTACACACATATATACATGTCTTAGACACGGCAGAAAGGCAAAGGCTTTGTGCATGAGAGCACAATACTGCAGAGAGTTCAGTATGGCCCTTTTATCTCTTTATTGAGATCTAAGTGTACCTGAGGTATGAGTTTCAGTCCTTTAGCTAAGAAGAGAACACCAAAGGGCTAAGGAGAAAACACCTACATCAAGGTAGTGATGTGAAACTCTTCCCTGCCCCTTACTGCTAAGCTGATACCAAGGGAAGAGGGGCCAGCACTGAAATATCCCATCAAGATTTTTCTCACCAGAAGGTAGAAAATGTATAAGATTAATGCACAGAGAAAAAGCCTAGTTCCCACTGATCAGTGAAAGAAACTATTGAGTACTGCAGCATCAGCAGGCCTAGACACTATCTGTTACATTTATTTCTGCCCTGCACTACTTCTTCAGATTCTCTCCCATTTCTGATTCACAAAGGGTAAAAATCTACCAGAGCCCTGAATTTTAAATCATCTTCTGGCATCTCAGGGATTTAGCTGTAACATCCTGTTGAATCCAAAATGTTGATGAAAAGACTGTAAGGTGACAAGGCAATGGACCTGTTCCCCCTAGCTGTGGGGTTGGGAGCCCATTTCACCTATCTGACAGCCTTCCTCACCAGGACTCAGAGCGCCAAGAGCTTCTCAAAGTTCTCCTGGGTAGGTACAGCTTTCTGCCACCCCCAAACAGGCGGGTGGTTGTCAGGCACAATCTGGCCTGGACTGTTTTTCATTGTATAAAGTTGCTATGGTATCACCAATTAAAAATTCTAAAAAATAATCTGCATCTGTACAGCATGCTAAAATAACCTACCAAATGACACGTCCTTTCGTAGAAAGCGAGTCTACTAATTGCTGAGGGGCAGATTCCTCCACCCTTCCTCTCACTGAACAGTGCCTTCAAGCTGCAAATACTCCCACTGCTTTCAGCATTTGCCAAGCCTAAGTTTTCCACAGAAACCATGAGTCAGGCTCCAAAAATCAGGAGACAAGCTTAAAAAATCCTGAGATTTAATTACAGCAGGTGAAGTATTTTGCCTTGACGATGGATTTGGCAGAATGGGCATTTAGCATAAGAGTCAACCTCACAGCTAAAAGCAGGTGATCAGCAGCTTTAGCACAGTGAGCCCATCTGAAAATATGCGGTCTAACACTTCAAAAGCTTTTTGTTAGTGTCTAGCAGGAGGAAACTGAGATCTTTGTTTCCATTATAATATTCTTCCCTCTCCCTTTTCATCTTTCTCATTTTTTTTTTCTCTTTTTCTCTCCCTTCACCCTATTTCCAAATGCATTTCAGTAGATCCGTCATTGCAAGAAGAAGGTGAGAGTCAAGACTCAGGTAGAAAGAGGGTTTTGGTAGCCAGGGATCTGAAAAAGTCATGGATGACAGAGTTGGTCTGTGAAGACAGCACCAGGCTTCCTGGAAGAGATAGACTTACTGACCACAAGGTAGAACCTGGCATACACCTGGCGGACCTGAGCAAGGGCAGAGTGTTTGGTTTCACAAAACTTTGGTTTCCCCACAGTGACTCATAGGCTTAATACCAAAGACTTGAGATCCAATGACTCAAAGACTAAACTTCAGTCAGTGGTACGTAAGATCACGAACTCAAGACCTACATTCCCTCTTCCGTTTCATGAACTCCTCCTTCACGGTCAAGAACTCAAGTTCATGCCCCCAGCTGAGCACCACTCACAGGTCCTGGGGCCCTGGGCACACCAACATGCCATACTAATGCTGACTTACCCCCTCTGGGCCTTCCCTCTTGGCTGGGGGCTCCCTGTTCCCTTTGCTGCAGCCCAAGCTGTGTCACTTGGAAGGCTTGTCCTTAGCTGACCCTGACATGCCCTTCCGATCCTGACATGCTGACTGGCCGCCTCAGTGAGGAGCTCAGTGTTCATCCTCAGGGATGCCATTATGCTGCCCACCTCCAGGTCAGCTGTGTGACAGGAAGGCTCATGTCATGCCATGGAGCTACCTGAATTTAACCCTGGGCTGGCTTTGTGTCGGGAGTGAAAAGGAGGCTCTGTGGCAAACATGGACAGTAGAGCTGAGGGCCATCATCACTCTTTCCCTGATGACAGGAACAAACATGAGTGCAAGTACTACATGCTGAACATGCAGACAAGTCAGAGGACAGATTTAGACCTGGTCAGACCTGATGCAATGAAAACCTCCTACTCCACTAACTTCCTCCCACTGTTGTGAGTCTTTTCACACCCCTACGTATTACCAGCAGTTTCTTACGCCTTCCACCAGAATAGTGAGCTAGAAAATCATAGTGCACAAAAAAATGAGACCTTAGCATTTTCCCCCCTTCAGCTCAGAACTTTCATCTTCCCCACATAGAAAACACCCCTAAGATGTGCAGAATCAGCTTGTCAATGAAGAACAATTTAGCTTCCAGAAATTATCACCATGGATTAATTTTATGAAGTCTGAAAGCAAAGCCCAGAGACAAGCTTGATAACATGAGTTTTACAAGGTTCTATTAATTGAAAACACATGCATTTATGTATGTTCATGTTAAACGCTACTTATTAATTTGAATAATTAAATGCATATTTTATTTTCTAGGAATTTATTACATTTTTGTCACAAACAGGTTGATGGTAGCATTTGCACAGGAGAATAAACAAGTTCCAAAAGGCTCTTGGAATTTGGCAAGAAAAACATGGACTGGTAATGTCATAAGATCAAAAAGCTGTTGATGAAAAAGAAAGACTGGTAGCTTTCAATAAGAAAATATTAGTTCTTTCTTTTTTTCAAAATGGGTGTTCAGAAGAGCTAAGTGAATAACTGTCTGTCTGGGTGCTGCAAGTGGGAACATGTCTAGATGCTATAAATTTAGAGATGAATAATCTTTCTTTATAACAAGTATAAGAAAAAGTACAGAAAAGATGCTCCATCTCAAGAAAAGTCCATATAAGCAGAATCAGCTTCCCTATGAGGAAATAATTACAGCAAGCTGCAGAAATAGAAATAAAATCTCTGACGAATTGCTGGTGTATGAATTCTTGTTACAGTTTATTTATGCAGACAATATAGTGTCTGGGATGAAACAGCTCTGTTGGCAGAACAAGCATGAGCCACTGTATGTGGGCTCTCAGAGCACTGCATGGGAGTGTTTACTTCAGCTCTCCTGGAACCATGCAGAAGTGACGTTACCATGCTAGAGCCTGAAATTAGCAGTGATACCACCGGCACCAAGAGAAAGCCAAGTGTGTGGCTGAGATCTTCGTCAACTGACACAAAAAAAAAAAAAAAAGTAAAACAAAAACTAAACCCTAAACAAGTGAGGAGGATGTATTTGAAGTATTTGAAACCTCTTCCTAAACAGATCACACTGAATACAAAGAGGGGTTTCTAGACTCAGCCATATTTTGCCACTCTGATCACTTACCTGTAGTGTTTTCTGCAGGACAGGGCAAATGACAACTATCTGCCTCTTCATGTTTGCATGTTTATATTACACTTATTCTTCTAAATAAGAGATCAGTTTGTACTGGATGTTGTCAAAAACCCTGGTAGTTTTTTCTGATCTAGAGGATAAGTTTGAAATTAAAATGTATTTATTAAATATGACGACTTTTATGTATGAAAGACGTGGTAATCTATTCTGCTACAAGATACCATCAGCAATCATTTTCAAAGCCTTATTGCTGAGAACAGTCCCAAATGAAAAAGAGGAGGAAATTCTTATACAAGAGAGCCAGTGAAGCTGTGGCACACGACTGGAGCAGGCCCTGGAGAGGCTGTCAGCAGAGCCTGCTGTGCCTGCTCTGCATCACCCATCTCACTGAGCTCTGAGTGCTCTCTCTGCACCCCTGGACTTGGGGATAGGCAGGGGTTCAGACCAGCCTTGGAAGAAAAGCATGAACACCCACACAGGGAGACTATGGCAGGTAGAAAGAGACAGAGCAAAGAGGAACAGACAGACAAAGGGATACTGTGAGAGTACAAAGAGTAATTCTGTGCTGTCCCTTCATGAGAGGAATTCCCCACCAGTCATCATGTAAGTTTTAGAAACCAATGGGTCAGCGCAAAGACCAAACTCCAACTCATGGCCCACCTGTTTGGTCCTGTATCCCTTGAAGTAAATGACAGAAGATCCACTGGCTTCAGGGAAAGAGGATCATACCCTGCCATCAGCTGTTTCCTCAGACACTAAAAGTTTCCTCAAAACCACAATTTTCTTTTGCTCTTAGTGTTCAGCTGTTGGGAAATTCTTTTGTGCATCCCAGTAAGACATTTCTGAAGTGCTTCATGCAAAGCCTGAGTATGGCCAGAGAGCAGCTACTGCTGGTGTATCCAGAGATGGGCTCAGCAGTGGTGCAGCTGGAGGAAGAGAGCTGTCTAAACTACTCAAATCTTAGAGGTTCATTGAAGTGATGTGCCATTCCCTTCCATTGAAGTCAATGGGAGCCTTCCCATAGATTGGATCCCAGGACTAGCCTTTTAGGCTATCTACTTATCTCTACACCTGAGAAGAGCACATTTCACTTGCTCACGAAATTTCCAGTGATGAGCAGTATAGAAGAAAATTACCAAAAATTCCCATATTGAATTGAGGAGGAAGGAGGGAACAGGACATGCAAACAAACATTCTGATGCAGAATATATTTCTTCTGCCTACAGATTCCACCAGGAATTTTTTAAAAAATGGAAGTGGAGGGGTCTTCTTTTTCTGAAAGAAAAAAGAAGAAAGCAAAAATAAAAATCAACAATAAAAACAAACAAAATGAACCAGCACCATGAGGAGGGATCATTTCATACATTTTCAATTTCAAATATTTAATGGTCTTGTTTTAGCATCTCTATAAGTTTTCTGAGCATTGCTTTTGCATGATACAAATTTCTGGTTGTGATAATATGTGCCCTGAATATTATTATTGTTAAAATACTCTGATTTTACTTTGCTTGAAGTTGGAAGGAATATTTCCTCAGTAAAATCTAGGATTTATATTCATCTTCTATTTATTGAGCCTTACAAAAAGATGAAAAGATGCAGAACATTTTCTCTATGGTAGGAAAATATATGTTGCTGTGTTCTCCTTAATTTTATCTATATTTTTAAACAGTATCCTCACTAGTAAAGGAGGAAATTCTAAAATAATATCTTCACTGGTAAAAGTGGAAATTCTGTGAGACTAGATATTATGGACATGTTGAAACAGATGTCAGTAAAAGCTTTTTTCTACCTTTTAGAGATCCAAAACAGAACTATTTCCTGGAGAATGAAAGATCTTTGTAGTATCTACAGTGGGCATAAAAGCAATGGCAGCTGACAGCATCAACCCAAGCATATTGAAGAGATGAATGGGTACAGTCCGTGAATGTAAATAGTTCACAGTCATTTACAGTAAATTCGATGCAAATGCAGTTTAAACTTATAAGAAGGAAAGAAAAAGGTCACTTCTCTATCATATAGGTGCCTATTTTCTTAGTTCCATGTATAGATATCTAATTATGTGCATACAAATAGATGGCAGTATTAAGATACTGTGCTTATTTCAGGATATCATGCAGAGATCCTTTTCAGGCACTTGACTATCGTTTCTGCTTCTCCAAGTGCTCCTACTGAGTGTTAGTACTGTTGAAACTTCTCAGGGAGTTTTTAAAAATTTCCAAGTTCATCTATTTGTAAAGCATGGGATTTGGAATATATCCACTTTTGAGCCTTTTTGTCATATATTTATTATATATACATATTTAGTCATTTTGTATTAAAGAAAAAATATCTTTTTGCGTACATATCTATTACAAAAATTCATCTGAAACTTCAGTACTGCATTTCCTCTGTATCTTTCATGATGTTACAGATGCGTGGTCTCAATTTCTTTGCTTATTTTTAACAACATTCAGTAACAGAAAAGGCTGTGTCATAATGAGCATGTGGAGTGCTGTGTCTAGCATAAGCCATTGCTTTTCACAATATGAGTACAATGTTCCCTAAGGCATTGCTTGGTAAATGGCATTAGTATTAAAAACAAAACCTTTAGACAGGAAGACAGGAAGACTGGGTTAATCCCTTCTTGTTACTCTTACCTTTACCATAAGAACCTGATCCATTTCCAAAGGGCTTACCTTAACCTTAACTGAGTAGTTTTACATTTTCAAAAGACTATTGTTATAAATATGTAACAATTGACAGGACCAGTAAGAGAAATTACTGATGTAGGTCTCAACTGGCAAGAGATATAACAAAACCACAGCAAGCTATATGGAAGCCCATCCAGGGAGAACTACTTTAGAGCATTTTAGGGTATTATAAGACACCACAGAATAAGAGGAATGACAGCATGCCCTTTGCCAACAGAAGCGCACCCATGGGAATAGCTGACACTGCTCCCATCGCCTGTCCCAGCCCAAAACAGATTGTGCATGGACCAGGATTGTGCATCCAGTTATCTGAGTTGCACCTAGTCTCTGAGACAAAAGGTTTGAAGTTCTCAGAACTGCTAAAACAGAGTGTATCATCCTACCTGTGGTGGATTCTTGGATAGTCCAAGTCACTTGCCTGCCCAGCAGGGGTTGGACGTTTCATGGTCCTACAAAGGCACTGCAATGATCTATTAAAAACATTTAGAAATTGGAGAAATATAAAAGCCTTCAAGACTTATGGGGACTAATTAAGGGACAGGATGCTGTACTTTGGAAGTAGCTCCAGTTGACTTAAAGACTTACTGGGAAATTCCAAGGGTTGTGGAGAATTAATAGTACATGAGATAGTGGATGGCCGGTATAATATTATTTGCATTTTCACAGATTCCTGTAGTATTATGCTCATACAACAAAATCACAAGGACTAGAAAACTAGAAGGACCCTTTCACTTTCATCAAAACTTTTCAACGATTCCAAAACATAGACCTTTTTCTTCCTGGAAGCATAGAGTTGTGTTACTTGTTCCTAAAAGCTGATATTTTGTTGCTGCATGCTGCCACTTAGGCAGGATATGAAGCAAGTCAATGCCTGGAGATAACAGAAAAGTAGTCAAAATCCAGAGGTTTTTTCCATATTTTATTTTTAGATGACAGTGTAGTAAGTGGGAGAAATGGTGAAATGGTGTAGGATGTAGCTGGGAGCTAAGGCCACATAGGCTGGAACAGTGGCGTGGTACAAAGCAGTTGAGAAATGAAAGAATTTCTTGGAAAGGTAATTTTAATCACTGACCTTACATAATATATGGAATGTGAGTAGTTGTTGAAGCCATCTAAAAGANAAAAAAAAAAAAAAAAAAAACCAACCTTTTTTTTTTTCCTTAAATAACTTTTTATGTTTTAGGCATAGGAATCTACCCAGATCAGAGCAATTTGAGCATGATGCTAGTTGCTCTATGTGAAAGGAGCAGAGTGTTCTCTTAAGGGGTATAGGGAAAATTTAGAAGGATCTGAGGGTTTGTCTATCCTTACGCAGAGGCCCAAACCACTGCAGGGCTATAGCACAAATTAGACCAGAGATGGGGTTGTATACTCTTTCTTTCATGATTCATGCTTTCCTGCTGGCCACATGTCCTACGAGATGTCTTGTCATCAGAGCTTTGTTCACTCCATTTATTGAGAGTTTCACAAAGTCCAGTCCACTTGGCTGAAAACAGAGGTGTCCACGTAAAGAGGGTATAAACACTAAAAGCTTAGATATGAGCATAGATTAGCTATGGGCAACAATTCTGAGAACTAAAAAAGGGAACACTGCATCAGCGGATGAGCTCTGAATGGAACAAAAGGATTAGCTTAAACACATGCTCAAAATAGAAAATAATTTTAGTAATGTTGTTCAACTAGGAGGC